>WURT03124613.1:0-29782 GCA_009936505.3 Holothuria glaberrima | reverse complement strand
TGTCGAATGTGCACAGAAGCAGATGAAACTGTGAGCCACCTCGTGGCTGGATGCCAGAAACTCGCAGCGACTGAATATCTGCAAAGACATAACAAAGTAGCAGCTGCCCTACACCTTGAAATATGTCGACACTACAGTATCCCCACTGCTGAGCATCAACCATGGCTGCATAAACCTGAGGCAATACTCTGGGATTTCGAAGTCAGAACTGATAGGATCATTACAGCAAGGAGACCCGACATAATCGTAATAGACAAAAAGGAGAAAACTGCTAAGATAATAGATGTTGCGATCCCACTGGACAAAAACATACGGGGTAAAGAGACAGAAAAGATGCGAAAATATCAAGACTTGAAGATAGAAATACAGAGATTGTGGAATGTAAAGGGGGAGGTGATACCAGTAGTGATTGGGGCACTTGGTGCAGTTAGTACCAGTCTAGAAGGCCATCTCCAAAGAACACCCGGAGACCATGACATGAGGAAACTCATGAAGCAAGCCATCCTCGGCAGCGCCCACATTCTAAGAAGGGTGCTTGACCTCCCAGGATCCGGGTAGGATCCCGATGTCGGCACATATGAATCCAGCTGTGAGAAAGAGCTGTGAAAGAAGGAAATAATAATAATAATAATAATAATAATAATAATAGTGGTAGTGATAATAGTGGTAGTGGTAGTAGATGATTAAATTTATAAAAGTGTTTTACAACGAAAATACAAACTCAAAGCGCTGTACAAAATTAAAAGGTCAACAATTATGTCCCACAGACTAGGGAGCAAAAACATTAAAAAGTAAAACACGGAAAACACGAAAACATTACATTTAAAAAGTAAAAATAAAAATGCAAAAGAGTACCATCAGAAAGGTAAAAGGAAATCAATGCAACAAACAGACGCGGAAAGGAAAATCAAGAAAAATTAGGCAAATGAGTTACTCTACATCATCCTACAGACGTGGAGCAAAATGTTAAAATGTAAAACATTGAAAAATTATGAAAGCATTAAAAAGGTAAAACAATAAACATACAAAAAGGTAAAAGAGTACTGATTCAGAAAGATAAGACAAATCAAAACAACAAACAAACAGGGATATGAAAATCAAGATAAGTGAAATGAGTTTTCGAATTTCTTTAGTAGGAGTTTAATATTTGTCATTGCACATAAGTTGGCGGGCAAGCTGTTTCAAACATTGGGAGACTCTGAAGCAAAAGCACGATTACCATAGTAACTAGTTTTGGTAATCTTAGGTGGACTCAAAAGAACCTCAGAAGCTGATCTCAGAGACCTTCGTGGCTTATGTAATTTAATAAGGTCGCTCAAATAAATTGGAGTCAACCCATGAAGTGATTTAAAAGTAAGCAAAGCAATTTTATACTATATAGTTGTTTTACAGGCAGCCAGTGGAGGTTTCTAAGTACAAGCTTCAAGTGTTCACGCTTTCCCCGTCTTGTAATAAATCTAGCTGCTGAATTTTGTACTCTTTGTAATTTTGCAATCTGATAATCTTGTAGTTCATATAGCAAAGCATTGCACAAGTCCAGCCAAGATGAAACAAATGTGTGGACGAGGCGTCCTACAGATTTCCTATCTAGACAACGACGTAAGTTTCCAGTCCAATAAATGGCAAAAGACGCAACCCTCACTACATTCTTAACGTGTTCCTTCATGTCTCGTGAAGAATCAAAAATAACACCAAGGTTCTTCGCTACTCGTGAGGTTTCAATATCAGAATTACCTGTAGTGATCTTTGGAAAAGGGGGTGTTTTAATAAACTTAGAAGTAATGTAAATCACCTCGGCCTGTGAGTCATTTAATACCAGTCTATTAAGTGTTGGCCTTGATTTTATGTCACGAAGACAAAGTTCTAGTCGCGGAATTACACAACCACGCTCATTTGGATGGAACAATACAATTGCATTTCATCAGCATATGCCATGTAATGAATATTATGAGTATTAATGATATCACCAAGGGGAGCTGTAAAGAGCATGAGTAGCAGTGGACCATTCACCGAACCTTGAGGGACTCCATCATCGAGGCAACATCTGTCAGACATTTCACCATTTATGACAACGGTCTGATGTCTGTTTTCAAATACGACTTATACAATTTTAGAGCAGTCCCATTTATGCCATATCGTTCCTTCAGACGTTTGAGCAGTGCTTGGTGGTGATAGTGAGTCAAACGCCGCAGAAAAATCTAAGAGGACCAAAGCCACCTTGAGGTGTTGGTCATCCTCAAGGAGAATGTCATTTTGGATTCTTATAAAAGCAGTCTCTGTAGAATGATATTTCTGATAGGCCAACTGGTTAGGAGAATACAGATCATTTTGTACGAGATATTCAGTCAATTGCATAGCGGATACACACGCAATTATCTTTGACATGAACTTGAGATTAGATATGGGTGGATAATTTTGCAGCTCATTTTTGTGGCCATTTGGTTTCTTGACCAATGGGGTGACCTGCGCCACTTTCAGAGATTCAGGCATAATGCCAGACTAAAGTGATGTGTTTACAATGTTGGTCAGACAAGGCAAGATAATAGGATCCAAACATTTCTTTAAGAGATTTGTGGGAATTGGATCCAAGGGACAAGACACACGAATCCTTCAATTGAATAGATAACTCACTAGGAACAATACTGTCAAGTTTATCCAAGAGTTTTTCCACCTTTTCCTTGAAAAAGCAAGCAAAATTATTAGCAAGATGTTTGCAACATGAGTGATCAGGCAGAACACTAGAAGAAGACTTGTTGAGGTTTTCAAAAACCTTGAAAAGCTGTCGATCATTGCACTTATTTATTTTTGCACAATGATATTCACTCTTAGCTTCCTCTATTTTCTTGCGATGTTCTTTGCAGTGAAGTATATAAATTTGATGGTTCACTTCTGATCTAGTTTTCAACCACTTGCTTCATATTGCCGCATCTTACGCTTTGATTCACGAAGATGTTCATTAAACCAGGGCGAATTTGGTCTATGCACAATGGTTCTAGTTCTAAAAGGAGCATATTTCATTGAGCCACCCTGACAAAACAGTTTCATATTGTTCAACAAGGACAGCTGGATCAGGTTCATCTGGGACATTATCGAGCTTCAGGTATGATGCCTTAATATCTCTTTTGAAATTTTATACATCAATGGCATGAAGGTTATGCGAACCAACTGTTACTTTGCCAGGAACAGGTCTTTGAATATCCACATGACATTTTATGGCATTGTGATGTGAATTATGCTAATTCAAGTAGGTTACCATCATGTGGCAATTTTGTCTTACTCTACTCAATACATCCTTGGCATATATGTAATGTATGAATTGAAATTTGGTGAAAAATACATATGACAAACAAGATGGGAGTTAAGTTCATGTCTCATAATATTAAGGTTATACCTTTAAATGTTTACTTTGTTTTAATGTAACTGTGACTGATTTTCATTGCAAATATGGAAAGGCCAAGATTGTTGTGGCAATTAATCTTGGCAATTAAGCAGATCCAGTAAGAGTCCCTAGCAGGTTAGAAGCTGCTGGTTGGTTTAGATCCCATCAGTTTGATCACTCTCCTGGGAAGATCAGAGCCTTCACATTCAATCAGAAAAACAAGAACTGAGAGTATTTGGACTTTACTCAATCAAGCTGATTCTAGCCATCACCCAGTGTGTAAATATATAATCCCTCTTCAGCCTGGGAAAGATACCACCTGCACCTTGGTAAGCTTGAACAGAACTGGACTAAAGAGAAGTATCACATTTTTTTGCTCATCTTTACCAGGATCCAAGAATCTTTACTTGATTTTTGATTTTGTTGTTTGGCTGTCACTGCAGTTTGGAATGACTGGCAAATCATTTTAAAGGGTCAATTTCCTTAAAGAAAAGGGTTTTATCATGTCTAAAGGTTTGATTGGATATGTAGGGAAGCATGATAGTTAAACAAAACCCTACTAGGCATGGGATGTTTGTGTCAGCAGAGCATTAAGTGTGTAATTACCTCAATTACTCTGAGTGTCACTAGAGTTATGCCCACTTTGCTTGCACGTACCAAATACTCACCTTTGCAACCAAGCAGGGAAGCAGGTCAGGATGAACACAGGACCTTGTTTCATAAAAGTTTAAGATCAATGTTAAGCTTGATTTCAATAGGGCAGTTGTAAGGCAGATCAAACTTAAATTCAATTGTCACTCTGTATGGTACTAAGCACAGTGTGCTTCACAGCTCTTATGGGACAAGGCACACCAAGTATTCCCATGTTGTAAACATGAAAGTCTGAGGTAGTACCTTTATGTTGTAACATTGGAAACACTGAGACTAGATACTGAAGACAACTCCCAGCTAAGGATAATATTGGCTACCTTGCTACAGAGTTTAAGCATTATTATCTCATCTCCCTAGATGTAATGTATAGGGAAATGAAATGTACTTCTCCTAACACAGAAATGTAGAGCTGTGTTTAATATTAAATGGTGGAAATCGAGGTTATTCATCAGGTTACTCATGGTGCAAACAAAGTACTACCACCATTCGAGGAATTCCTCATTTAAAATTAAGGTGTAGTTGAGATATTATACCATTTACTTCAGGTGGAGGTGTTGTCAAGTTCATCAGAGTGACTACCTGGTTTTTGCTGTCACCAGTTGGTAGATGTATTTGTTGTATGATAGAGATTGAGGGTGTGGATGAAGCTGCTAACCAACCAAATGAGAAAAAACAGTCAGCTGAGGTATTCCTGGGTTGAACTGGTAGTACAGTTACCATTCTTGTACCAGTTACTATGGCTAGAGAGCGTTTTCCAGTTCATTTCAAGTGCATTGCTCATTTTAGTGGATTTCGTTGTTTTCCTTCATTCGCTAGAATGTGTGTGTTTGTGTTTGTGTGACTGTGTGTGAACAGAAAGGTGCATAACAAACTCCTAAACAGGAAATCTGGTCAAGTTGAAACTTAGTGGGCAGATACCTGACCATGAAAACTTGTGCATGCATATTGTATTGATGACATTGTAGGTCAGACGTCAAAAGTCAAATTAGCTAAAACTGTTTTTTTTTTTTTTTTTTTGCCATTATTTGTTATCAGTATGTTGCAAATAGTGATAAATTCACATGATATGTTTGAACTGATAAGATCAATAATAAGACAGTGCATTTTGTTTCTCAGGGTGGGGTCAAAGGTCAAACTTTAGGTCAAAGGTCAAATTTGCCTTAATTTTGTGGAAAAGTTTGCCGTGAAATCCTCTTACACAGTAAGTCTAATCAAGTTCAAACTTGATGGGTAGGTACCTGATCATGAAACTTGTGCAGGCATAAATGACGACAACATTGGTCAAAGGTCAGAGGTCAAAGGTCACATTTGCTAATTTCGTTAGCACCATAGGTAAAAAATTTTGAGTTTAGAGTTCAAATAAGCTGAACTGGTTTTACCCATTATTTTCATAACAGTACATTAGAAAAGATAAAATCACATGATATGTAGAAAGCAATGAGACACTATATCTTTAAGTAGTACTTACTAGTTGCTATAGTTTGATAGCAATTTTTACATGATCTTAAAGTGGGCTTTAGTCATTATTTGCTTATCAATATGTTGGAAAATATCTTAAACTTCAAAGTATTTAGAAAATATGGAGGGGATGAGGTTTGCAACTCCATAGGTTGCCCTCTTGTGTTAGAATTTTTGTATACTTCTTGATGTGGTGATGGAAAATTGAGAGTGGTTTCTTTTATAGGGGTAGGACAGTATGTGATAGAAAGTTTAAAAAAGTAATTATGGAGACATCTATTTTCACATTTTTGGTGTTCTGTTCTACTTCAATTTCTGCTTTTTGGACACAAGGTATTATAAATTACCCTGTCAAAATGTGTACACACAGAATTGATCTGTGATAAGCAGTGTGTGCAATAATCTGTGTGTACAAGTACCACTGATGACATCATCAACTTGTTTCTGTTGTTTCATGTTTTTCAAGGCCAAACATAGTAAACGGTTGAACTCTCTCCTGTGTTTTGTCAGTTTTTGTTTTATAGTTGTAAATATGAAAGGTGTTTTTGTTAGAAGGTTTGTACAAAGCATAACCTCAAATAAACTTTAAACACTACTTATAGGCTACTTCTCTGCAACTGTTAGTTGATTGGTTTGCCTTCAGCCTTCTCTTCTACATTAAATCTTTCCTGTTGTGAGAAAATGTAAAAATGTTCTTTCTTTGCAGGAAACTGCATGAGTGAATTTATGGGTCTCATCAAAGGCCATTATGAAGCTAAGGTAAGGTTTTTATCACAGTTACATTATATTTGGTACAATACAAGGTCCTTTACTATGCCCAGATTGAGAATCTTTTTTGGCATGCTTCAGTCATGCCATTATTAAACCTGAAGAAAGGCCTTGGGAAATGTGACAGTAGGGGTGCTGACATTTTATTCTCAGGTTTGATGTCATTATTGATATCATCATGATTATTTTTGTCAATGGTTGAGGTGAATACACAAGGTTTGCAGTTGTCAATCCCAGATAAATGTTTCTTATGTGTGTATAGTCAGGATGCAAAAGAGATCATAGAAGGAGAGTTCATGACTTGTTGGGAAAGAGATTTGTAATAGCAATCTTAATATAGAAGTTTTGTTGCAAAGTTTTGTTCATTCCTTGTTTGCCAAGCTTTGAGTGCCCATGATTTAATCAACAAAGTGTGACTTCATGTAAAGTGGTTTGCCAAAAGTTCAACTTAAAAATCTTTATTATGAGGCCAGAAATGAAGAGCAAATTTGCAACATCCCTGGTTGACCTTTGTTTATAATTCTCAGTCCTTACTATCTAATTTACAACTGAATCAGTTAAAGGGGTGTACTGTTGTATGGCACTGGGGTACCATGTCAAAACTACAGGTTGCAGCTGCCTAAGGTAAGCTGCAGCACCTGCAGCCATGGTTTGTTGCTAAACACATAATAATACCAAGATGAAATTAATTCTGTTATTGTTGTGTGCATCTTGCTTTGTGTAATGACCATAACCACAAAGCATGGCTGCATCCCCTGCAGCTTGGTTGAGAAAGCTGCACAGATTTGGTATTTTAACACATTGCCTAAGACTGGTCTTGAATGTTAATCCACTACCTTAACATTTGTACTAAAAGCTTGCATCTGTATCACATCTTTCTGCTAAAGCACATTATTTCAAGAGAGGTAACCATGGGTGATCTCATACATAGTATGTAAATACCCCATATTTCATAGATAATCCCTGATATTTTCGATTAAGGCCAGTGATCATTTGGATTACCAGAGTTTAACTAAGAAACTTATTATGGGGTATCGCAAGAAGGAAGACTTTCATGAATCTTTGCTTAGCATGTGGATGCCCAACATTGAATAAAAAAGATAGTCATAGTTCAAACCTTTGTTAACATTTCATTTCAAGAAAGGAAACTTTGATGAATGTCAGTTCACACATGTGAATATCTATTGAGTAGAAGAACTGTTCTGTTTTTAGTGGACATCAAATATCATTTGGAGGTCACCAGAGGTAAAAATGTGGGCGTCTTTTAAGCATCAAGCAGTAAAGTATGGCAGGACCATTTAATTAAAACCTAATGCCAAAAGTTCAAGTGAGAGGCAGAGTTTTGCCAAGATATCTTGACACCAATTGTTTTTAATGTTCATGAATTTTAAACATTGTAAAGTCAGTGTAAACACTTTAAAACAGTTAATTTGACACAACAGTGGTTTCCTGGTGGAAAGGAAATGATGCTAAGGTCTTTTGGTTTTCTGCGTAATTATTGCTACTGAATTGCTGAATTGTTAACTCCTTGGTTTTCTTTTAGTAATCCATATTTGTTCTATCATCATGGCAGATACTTTAAAGGGAAATGAGAGATAATTTTGAAAAATTTAGCTCATATTCAAAATAGTGGTGGGGAATTGCTTATTTCCTTTAGTAAAGGGATGTCAGTAGCTTTTAAACTTTTTGTTCATGTTTTCCATAAAATATTAAGCATGTGATGAATGTTTGACGATTTGACATGAACATTTTCTTATAGGCGGAGGGTTTCCAACCTGGTGGTGGTACACTTCATAGTATGATGACCCCTCATGGACCTGATGCTGATTGCTTTGAGAAAGCCAGTAATGCTAGCCTCAAAGCAGAGAAGATTGCAGGTGGAACAATGGTAAGAAGCCATGTGTTACTTAGTGTGTATTACTGATTTCGTGTTCAGTGACATTAGGAAGGGTGCTTTATCTGAAACACCTCCATCTATGCAGGGGATAAATGGGTACCTGTGGGGGAGCTTGTTATTATTTGGGTATTGTTTAAACTCCAACTGTCCTGAGGGATTGTCTCTAGGATATGCCGTTTATGACCAGGATGATATTTGCTGTGTCTTTGACTAAAATTCAGTAAAAAGATGGCATGTTACAAGTACAAAATATATGAAATATAAAATTTGTTGTGACAATCTTTATATCGTTATAAGTAAGTTTGAAACAAAAATTGAAATAGTGAAAAGTGCACTATTGAATTACTCCATCAGTCATTTAAAACACTTAATCCCAATTAATGTCATGGTAATAGCAATTCATAACTGTAGCTTAGAATGCTCCTGTAATGATTGATGGTCAGTTAAAATAGACAGTGTCTGTTTAGTAGGGACTAAATTTAGCTTCCTACAAGTACAGAGTACTAAAAACACTCTAAGGGGAGGCCCTGCCCAAAAATTGGTTTTTTTTTCAAATAATTTAGCAGGCTTCCAAAAAATTCCCTTCAATAAAGACCCCCAAAATGTACATCCTCAACACTTAAATAATTATTTGCATAGTAATTATCATTAATTAGCATAATTTGTGTATTTAATGGGAATGCTCTCTCTAGCCATGTACAGTTTGGTGCAACTAAAATATCTTTGAATGAGTCTCCCCATTGAAGCTGACTGAGTAAAACAAGTGACAACACTACATTTTTCAATGGTTAGTAGAATTCCTGGAAAAGTCTCCACCCTAAGACTATGCCCAGGAGAGTGAAATTCATTCCACCATTTATTTACCCAAATTTATAATCATTCTAATGTTGAACATTGTGTATAATATTACTTTCAAACTTAAGGTAGCACCACTGGTTACCCTTGCTGAAACAAACAAGCACAGCTATGTGCTTTGCAGGAACGATGGTTCATGGTATAGTGCATTGTATAGTACAGTACGCAATATTGTACAATAGTATCCAGACTACTGTACAACTGCTCATATACATAAAGTATGAAGAAAGCTTTTGATATTTAGAGGTTTCTCCTCTCACAATTTTTAAGAAACATTGGTATTTTCAGAAGGTATTTGGTAAAAAGGCTAGCAATCTGAGGTAGGTTAAACTACAAGGTTACACTATTTTACAGAGCATTTTAAGGAGTTCATATGGGTAAAAATTTTCACACCATCGCAGCATTACAGTGCTGGAAATTATTAGTAGACACATGTTATGGATGAACTGCAACAAGGTGTAATGATAGTATGTGTACCGTATGTGATATGTTGGTACTCAACACTACATACATGTGCTCTAGATCTCTGTAATATTGTATCGCTGTAGCCTGAGAAGTGCATCTAGTACTAAAATATTGCTATTGATTTGCAGATGCATCTGATCGTACAATGCTATTTTAGATTGCAAAACTCTCGAAATTAGTAATCAGTGGAAAAACAAAAAGTATGCACTCTAGTGAAAAGTTTGAATAAATATGCGATTGCTTTTGCCTATGAACTGATCACCAAAACTTTGTAAATAATGGATCCATATTAACATTTTGTGAGTAAAAACTCAATTTACAGCAATGACACTCTTCCAAAATGGTGATTTTGTTAATATACCTTGACTTGATATCATTTTTAGTTGACGGTTAACCATTTGGATACAAATGGATGGTGAACCAACCATAAATGGACAGCCATTCTTTCCAGGAGGTAGTTTCAGGTGTGGTGCCAGAGGGGTGCAGGCCCCCCACCTACCCCGAGGAATTTTTACAGTTTTGTCAGGGAGTCTTAGTCAGTAAAATAAAGTATGCAGTCCCCGACGGCGACTAGTTGCCCTGAGGGTTTACCTGTTTTTGGCTCTCAAGAGGACAATTTCTCTAATAAGAACCCAAAATTTTCTGTGCCCTATGCATGCTGTGGAGCCACTCCTGTTTTCACCTCAAAACATAACATGTATTGAGATGTTGTCACACTAGCCAGTCATTAGCTGTAGCCTTAATTCTTTATAACATTGTCATTTTGTGGCTGTTTATGACCGTATTTGGAGAGCAAGTACTTTTGATATAGAGGAAATAGATAAGATATGTAAAGCATAGGTAGCTCTGTCTGCTGCTACCTGTGGCTAATTTCATTTCATGGTATCTTTTGGACAATTTTCTACCCCACTTCATGTACTACTTACAGTTATCTGATGACCCTTTTGTTTCTGACTTGAGAATCATCAGTTAGGTACTATAGCTCCTTCTCCCCAAACTGTAAATTTACATTTTTGGTATCTGGCAACATATGTGGCTAACATATATTTTGAAATGCAGTTTTGGGATCAATAAAACTGCCCTGCCACATAATGTTTTGGCCCCACTAATAACATGATCTGGCTTCTTGTTTGTTTTACAAATGACAAAGCCATAATGGAAAACATGTGTGATACAAACTAAATTTATTTAGAAAAACTTATTCTAAATCAGTTGCTTGGGCTATAATTTGGCCATAAGTATGATACTTTGTACATAACCTAAGCTGACATTTGATGGTAGTATTGAGATACTGCAGCATAGCTGCTCTAGTTTAAATAGTTCTATTCCACATTGCAAGATAGCACAAGTCCTGTCCACCTTACCAAGTAACATGTAGTCATGTCTATGCAGAGGTCATAAATTTCATCCCATGTCGCAATGCCTAGTTGCTGTTTTCTTGTTTGTGTCATGTGGTACTCTCAGTAGGTGAGTGACTCCTGGAGCAAAGTTCGGTGATATTTCATAGGGTAGTCCAGTTGTTTCGATAAAATGTATTTTATCCCTGATTTGGTCTAGAACTCGTACAGTTTTTCTATGTTTCCTTTTTTTCTTAATGATCAGGATCCAAAAAATTTTTGCAGGCTTCATGCACTTTACAATGTCACATTTCAAAAGAACACTATCAGTGCGCAACTCGGCTTTTGAAGTATTAAGTGATATTATGCATAATATGCCCTGCAATGGCGTGGAATAGTTGGGCTCCTTCATATCCCCTTCTCATCACCCTCCTCGACATAGGCCCTGTCAGAACTTGGGGTCGCTGGCATAGCCCCCCCCCCCCCCGTCGGGAACTCTGTCATCACCCATGGTCGGTTTACTGTTTTTGGCTTTCAGAAGGGTAATTTCTGTGATAAAACCCAAAATTTTCAGTACGCTTTGCCCACTCTTGCTAAGTTCTGTTACTTAAAGCTAAATATACCCCTTTCCACCTTTTCAAGTAACTTAATAAGTAGTATACATGAATTTATGATCTCATTTCGCTAACCCTAGTCAATGTTCTCTTGTGTCTGTCGTGCTGTATGGCTAGTGACTCTAGGAGGGAAGTACAATGTAAGTTATGCAAGGCAATTGACATATATAAGCTTTAAATAAGTACTCAGATTCTTTTTAGTATAGTCTTTCCCGAAAAATTTTCTTGCCCTTAGCGCGCTTTGCAATTTCACAGTTAAGATTCCGGGAAAAACAAAATCAGCACGAAACTATGTTCCTCTAGTATATACAAATTTTATGAATATGCAATGCAATGGCATGGTCTAGTACTCAAGGTTTCTTTAAATTCTTTCTCACCAATCCCTGGATTTCATTGGGGCTGTCAGGGCTTCAGGTTGCTGCCCCCCCCCCACTGGGCAAATCCTGGCGCCACCCTTGGGTAAGTTATATTGTCTAATCCAGTTTATTTTGGTTGAAGAAATTACTGTAGTTTACCAAACAATCTGCTGTGTACCCTGTTGTAATTTGAGATTGGCTGTCTATATATAATCACTCTGCTTGGTGTCTGTGATATGCAAATGTCATTGACAATTACTTCCCAAAGACACTCAAGTATCTTGCTAACCAACAGTCTGCTGTATACCCTAATGTAATATGAGATTATAAATGTATGCCTATCTGTAAACAACCAATTACTCAGTGTGTAGCCTACATTTCACTGGTATGCACAGGTCATGAACTAATCACATTGGCTTACAAACACTTGCATGTTTTATCTGTATTTTGTCAAGTCGATCAAAAAAGGGTGATTGACTACAGATTTATGCTAGTTATGAAGTATGTCAAGGTAATGAGAGTCTGGTTTACAAAAATAGGCATACAGTACTTATATAGCACTTAATCCATAAGGTCAATGTGCAAAATAGAAAAATAATGCAAAACTACTGTTAGAACAATTGACCCTTATTAAGAATTAGATCAGCACTTAATAAGGTAGGAACACTTCTTACAAAGTTTCCACATTTCACAAGTCTTGTAAGTTTCATTTCACTCACCATATTCACAGATGCCATTATCCTGATTATGGTGAACTATTACAGATTAAGCATGTTACTTGGTTACTGTGCCACCTCAGCAAATATCATTCTTTTTATAGTAATACTGTGTTTTATGAATTTACCAGTGGTTAATATACCAGAGAGTTACATGGTAAAAAAGCAGGGATGTGAGAGTTCTGCCTTTCCGTGAATTTCCGCGTTTTCAATCAGTGCGTCACGTTTTTAATTTTTCTAATGCCGCGGATATGCATTTTTCGTAGTTTGCCTTTTTATTTTTCAACTGTGTCCATTATTTTTTAGTTATGACTGAATCGTTCTGCTCACAAGTTCTTGCGTTTCTAGCTTCGTACATATGCCTAAAAACTTTGCCTCGTCCCATGTATTACTCCCGCACTACATTTGTTTCTGGCTTCCTGTCCGTTTCTGTTCGTATGTTGGTCCATGTAGGCACGTACGTAATCTGGTAATTGAGAGAATAGGCTACCTCTCGCGCTTGTACGAAGTCGATCGAACACACATGCATACATCGTACGCGTGATCATTCTGTAATGAACGTATGCCCGCAAGCTTATGATCCAGCTTTTTCATCTGCTAGTTGGGTCAAGTTGAGTTTAGTCCTCGGGGACAATAGATCGCAGTTAGGATGAACGTGGAGAAGCACCACCGTTGGATTGGACAGCTCTGTTGGTTAGTGATATGACCCTTGAGGATGAGATTGATTTGACCACGTATGCCAGGATAAAAAAATCGGCCAGGATAAAAAAATCGGACTGTATACGCCTAATATACTAACCTTAAACCTGGCTTCTCTGTCTGTGTCATTTTGTGAAGAAAGCCAAGGCATAACGTTAGTTACATAGAGCCCAGGGCTAGGCCAAACTAGCACAGCCTAACGTTATGTTAGACTAAGCTTAGCCCACACACAAGTAGGTAAGGATTACATTTTTGCTTTGGATTTCTAATTTAAAAGGGGTGCTCCCCCCTTACTCCCCCCCCCATCCCCAGGAGGCGGCGGATAGGCCATGTCCTACTGGACCCCTGCTTGTTGCTTTGCTGCAATCAGTAATCTTCCTCTTTTTTCTTTAGCCCCCACTCACATCCCTAAAAAAGAGATACACACTTGCAATTATTGCTTGTGTCTGAAGCAGGGGCAGAGAAACAGGGGGGATTGGGAAGGTTACAACCCCCCACTTTCAAAGAACTCCCCCATTGCCTTTGTGTTTTTCACACAGTAAATTTTTGGAAAGATAGTCAACCCCCCCCCCCTCACTGTTGAGAAGAAGTCTCTGCCATTGACCTGAAGGTTGGTTGGTTTTATAACATTTGACATCATTTCCTCCTCTAAATTTTCTTTTTGTCTCTCATTCTCAGGCATTCATGTTTGAGTCTTCCATCGGACTTGCTGTCACCAAATGGGCGGACTCAACATGTCAGAAAGTGGATGGGAAGTACTATGAATGCTGGCAGCCCTTGGTCAAGCATTTCAAGGGACCAGCCCAATAAGATAGCCACAGGTCTACCTTACATCAAAATCTGCAATATTATCTATTTTAAAAGAAAATAAAAATTAAGTGTCAATTTTACCACAACAGTGTGGAGTGGCTGTCAAGAGTGAGGTTGAATTATTTTAGTTCTTGTTTTCTTCTTTACCAAAATAACAGTTTTTCAAGTAAACCTTAAACGTTCTTTATAATTGACTGCATATGGAATTATCCTTTGCTTTACCAATACAAACTTGTATCATTGAAATGTAAGGATGAAATGAGAAAAGCAATATAATGTATTTTAAATAAATATATCTGAAATTCCTGGTTTGAAACCTTATATGTCTATGTTTTGTTGCTCCTTCTTGGAATTATGTTCTTTAAATATCCCTTGCACAGAAAGGGCTGTCAATAAATTTCTTAAGTTTGTAATTCCATTTAATCACCATCTATAAAGGTTATTACAACATTTTGTATGTTAATAATGGGTTCCTCTGTCAGTTGAGAAATTAAATAGTCATACCTTGTGATATTTTGATGCCAATGGACTGCTTGGCCTAGGGATAGGGCATCCCCCTCACATTTGGAAGATCAGGTTTGAATCCAGTTTAAGTCATGCCTGAGACTCTAAAAATGGAAAATCTTGCCTCATTTAGTGCTCAGTTCAGCTTTAGAGAAGGTACAATGAACATCATATTGTGTGTTTAACCCTAAGCATGTAAGTGTCAATACTAGTTGTATGGACTCTAGGGGCTGGAGAGTGGATGATGTTTCTACTCTTTATTGCATAGGCATGCATTAGAATACAGTAGTGTCATAAAAAAATTAAATTTCTTGTATCATCTGAAGTAACAGACATACCTTCTTTGTAAACATTCATATCATTTTCATCTTACATTTGGGAACTAGTTTCATGATTTAAAAATTGTTATGGAGAAACAGTAGTAGCTACATCAGATACATGCTTTAAAGTATGTAGACTGCCTTCTTTCTGTAATGATTCTTTGTAACTTTCTATCAATGATATTGCAGATTTTAGATGAAGATATTTGTAAATATGAAGTATAGCTGCCTACTGTTACTGGATTTACAGTATTATGTGCACAAGTAAAGAAAAATTAAGGGAGTAAATAATCTCCTCTTTGGGAAGGGGGGGGGAGATCTGGTCAAAATTCATTTGACACCTTTAGGACAATGTATTTACCAAAATTGTAGCAAATGACTTATATTACTAGTCAGATCCAAAAATAGCCTATAATGTAGGAAAATGAGCTTATGCTGGAATATTCCACACACCCTGGCTGGATGGAAGCACCTTGTTCATTAAAACACTCACCTCCCAAAAATATTGAAAATATTGAATATTTTTGTAATGGTGAATCTCTGTGTGACTTCATCTCTTGGAGAAACACTGTGCTGAAGTCTCCATGGAGTTGAACTAAAGTTAGATTTCCTTATGTGGGAAATAATCATAATCTGAATCAGGGTTCTCATGCAGCAGAGAAAAGTCTGCAAGTTTGTATGGTTTTGAGGGTTCTTGAATTTTGGGTTTGGGCTGAAAAACTAAAAATGGTATATTATCTGTTCATGAGATCTCTTGTTACATGTGTACACAGTATGTTGTTATACAAAAACAAGTGTTTAAGATTTTTATCCCATAATTCATTAGTTTCAAAAGTAGCCACTGGCAGTGAAATACCTAGAACTTCACAAGTGTGGAAACACAGGGAAATAATTTGAAAGGATGCAAACAGATAGGTAAAAGTACATATTTGTCAATTTTTATGATAAGTAGTACTAATTAAACTAACACTTTACAACCTTCAGTACCATTGGCTGAAAGCTACCCAACCAAACTTAAGATTGAAGCAGCCATATTGGATCTGAGAAGGACCAGGAGACTTATTATGTTCAGTTTGTCAGATCTTTGAAATGAGATATTGGTAGCAGGGACAGGGAAAGGTGAAGCATCTTTCACAGAGGGTTGACTTTAGGGTGTTGGGGAGGGAATAATTAATTCCTCTCTTTTTATCATCTCAGATTCACCTACGAAAAAGAGCTTGAGTAAAAGTATGACAGCTGTTCACTTCTCTCACCAAAAATATTATTCTGACAATGGTGCACCTGGTATCTCTTTACTTTAATGTATATGTGTTTGAAGGAGGAAGTATTTTATGGGTGGTTAATGAGATTATATTTCGAGTGGTCACCAGAAGGGAGAATATTTTCCAGTTGTCCCCCAAAACCATGTACTGGTTTACTTCTTTGAGACTGATGGCGTTTAATAGATCATTTGCAACAACTTTATTTATTTGCATCATTTAATTGTGTGTGGATGGAATGGAAAGTTCTACTCACCTCTCAATGTACCCCACCCCTCTTCTCAATCATATTTGCTCATTGTGGAGAAACCCAAGCCCAAAAGTCCTCCATCTTGGCCAGCAACTGGGGTAAAGAATCAAGTTTGTCAAAAGTTTATTATTTCCACATTCTTTGAATACCATGTATTAAAGTATCAAAAATATGAATTGAAATTGTTCAGATAACAAACATTGCCTTACAGTGATCTATAATGGTAGCAGTATTGAATGTGTTCCCTACCCACTTGTGCTGTGAAAAATACACTGTTGTGTGGTACAATGTTGAAATAGATTACAGAAATTAAATTATGTGATGCTGGAAGAAATGCCTCTGAGTGTGCACATTTATTTTCATGAATCAATTGCTCAGACCAATATGTTCAAGCTTTCTTGTTGAAAGTTTGATTACACTATATGAGAATTTATGCTCGTCTCAACGAAAATTCAGAAACGTGAATATGAAGAAGATATTACAGACTCCCAGGTTGGACGTCTCAGTCTTAGGTAAGTTTTCTCAGTGCCCCAAACAGCAGCAGATCAAAATGTTTTTAATTATTAGGGCAGCTACTTGGAGAAAGGACCATGACCATGGTGGGTCCAGTTTTGCATGTCTGCAGAGCAATACTCCCTCATATTTCAGGAAATTTCACCCCTAAACATTAATTGGTCACAACAGCAACTGTGAGGGGCTAGTAAGGTGGAAAGGAGCACTCATTTGTGGCCCACCCATTGAGAGGTGGCTGCACCCACTTACTCCTCTGTTCACTAGCCATTTACCTCAAACTGTCCGAATGAAAGGTATTCTTGAACGTGACCATCTTCCTAGGTCTTATCTCAGACAAAGGTATTGGGATAATCCTAGGAGTTGCTGTGAAAGTTTCATGCAGGTGGGGCATGGCAGGAATACACTTATGACTCATTGAGTCTTTTATGGTGCAGATCAAAGGTCATCTGAAGCCATCAAAGGTCAGATTCTGAAAAGCATGTACATTATATCCCAGGGGCATATCCAGGACTGTATGTATGGGGGGGGGGGCAAAATATGCCCCGACACTATCTCAGGTGAGCTCCACCATGAGTTGGTGCGGAGCGTACATAGAAAACTGAGACAAAAATGCCTCCCAGATTGCAGGAAATAGTACTCTCTAGGTATTTTAAGTTGCATTTAACCATTCCAGTTTTTGATACCTCATGTTTTAGAAATTTACAAGTGCGAACATTTCATACAATAAATTACAATTTTGAGAGAAAAATTTTGATTTCAAATTGCTTTATGAGCATTTGTTTCATTAATTAAAGAGGTCAAACACATGAAAGCTTTACAGCAGTCAATTGTCAAATTGTTAAAAGGAAATGTACAGTAACGTATCGTTGTCACTGAAAATGCTCAAAACATATGATAAAACACCGATAAAAAAAAAACATTAAACACAGGAAACAATTGTCTTTCCAAAATGAAGACGTTATTACACTCAGTGGCGCCGCCAGACTTTTGTGATTGGGGGGTACCACCGATAATATCGTGCTACCTCGGTTTAAACTCCCATGTTTGCGTAATTCGCACCTCATGTGTCCTGCGTTCGTACACAGTAATGGATCCTTCCTTTGTCACTTCATAAAGGTGCCGTCCTGGGGGAGGGGCTTCCCCTTCCCCCTTTGAGATTTTTGTTAATTTAATGTTGATTAGATGCAAAATGGTGCTATCTTTGGGAAATTTGTGGAGCTAATCATATATGACTGGAAAATGTGCATAATTTAGTGAATTCTAATTTTTTGTTATGAGTGAAAGAGGAGATTATTCTAAGAAGAGAATATGTAGTCAACAAATCTCCTGAAGCCCCCTCTTTTTAGCTATTTTACTGCCTTCTATTTGAGATAGTTTTGTATTCCAAAATATGTGCGTGGAGTCCGCAGAAACATTCTTTGACTATTACCAAAATTTTCCAGTTTGCTTCCTTTTGCATTATAAAGGGCATCTAAGGCTGGCAGATACCTGTATGGATCCTCCCGGAATAGGGTCACCAGACGTCCGATTTTACCCGGTCATGTCCTCTTTTCACTGGTTCGCGCGGGCGTCCGGGCGGATTTGTAAAATTACCCACAATGCCCGGATTTCATGTATTTCTGACATGATCTGACGGTTTTTTTTTCCTAATTTTGACTCTCTTTTTTTAGTTTTAGGACTTTAGGATTTGACTTTCAAAACCAAGACGTACTTCATTCATGTTAAAGAAACTCTGGTTAAATATTGCACCATTTTGCATCTAGACACCCTTGCAAACCGAAAAATTTTCGAAAGAGTAGGGGACACCCTCTCCTTACACCTCTCCCCCAGGACGGTGATCAATGTCCTCCTTGCAAGAAAATAAATTTGGTAACCCTATCCCGGAAGCTCTGGATCAATTACATAAATGGGGCAATGCCATAATGCTTACAGTGGCATAGCCAGGAATTTTCTGACTGTTTGCCATGCACTATGTTGTGTGATCGCCAGCTTGGGGGAGGGGTCTAAGTGGAGGGGGTGATTAAAATTTTTTGAAAAATAAGGTGTCCTTACATACAATCTGGTGCCACATGTGCAATCTTTGAAGTAAAATTGTGTGTTAAAAATTTTAATTACTTTAGGTACTGAAAAAACCGGTATCAGTAAGGAGGGCCAATGGCCCAATGCCTCCCCCTAAATATGCCAATGAATGCTCATTACCTGACATCCAAATGATGATACAGAGTATGATGCCGAGCACTTTACAACTATCTTATTTTTACAGTAATTTTGAACGAGAATCCAGAAAAACGGCTTCCAGCAATGGGGAATGTGCGGGAGGGAGAGGTGCAGGAAGGCGATATTAGACCTCCCTGATAGGTTAAGCAGAAGGGGTTCAGGACTAATCAGCGCGGTTCAGAATGCTTTTTCTTCATAAGTGTATTACCAGTCACCATCTATACCGATAATGGCTGCACGCGAAGCGCTCGGTAAACTTTCTGAAAACTGTATTACGGCAAATACGCACTTTCAAGTTCCAACCTTTCACATCATGCTACAAATTAGATTGAAAGATCCCATATTGATGCAAGATCCCTACAGATGTTTGGAGATAAATCTGTTTTTTTTTTTTTTTTTTTTTTTTTTTTTTTTAATTTGTTATCAGCATGTATTATTACCTTCATAATGGACATGATGGGATGGAATGCAAACCGTGACGCCTGCGCGCAGCGAGCCGAAACTTTTCGTTAAATAAGATTTCCGTGACAAAACCTGCATTGAGAATATGCATCGGGACACTTTCAATTGCCGAACGAACATATATGCCACTCAAAAAGCCAGTCTTTTACCTAGTTACTCGTAAACAGCTTTGGACTTTTGCTGCAGTGCTTCTCTGAGAGTTGCCATCGGAAGATACTGATAATAAGAACAACATTGTGGTAAGGTTTGAAGCGCACAGAACGTGCAAAAGTTTTGATAGTTTGCGAAGGATTTGCGAAATTCTGATAGTTTGAGAAACGTTTGTGATAGGAAATGATTACAATAGATCCATCACTCAGTTGAAAACACACCTCACCCTACCCCTACAGAAATCTATAGCTTAAACGTCTTTTTGGATCATTTAAAAAAATCTGCTCCTTTCTCGCCTCTCTTTTTCTTTTCTTTCTTCATTTTTCCCCCGTTTTTCGCTTTTTTTTATTTTTTATCATTTTTCAATGGGTGGGGGGCATACCCTGCTTCCCCTCCGGATACACCGGTGTTACGTCCCAAGATTGGAAGCAAAGGTTTTTCGTGCTCAGCACGTGGATGTGTTATGAGTAGATTCGTCCTTTCATTTTTAGGGGGCTAATTGGTCGTCTTAGGTCACTGGGGGCCCAAACCAAAGAACATAGGCTATTCCCATAATATCTGAAAATGGCCCTCGTCAATTCTTTTCATGGTATGTAGACGCGCTATTAGCTCACCGGAGGTCAAACACTTGGAACCATGTTCGTAGGCCCTACACTATCTCAAGATATGAATCATAGATAGTTTTCATTCTTAGTAATGCATATAGAAGTGATATGTTGATAAACCTCAACATTTTCAGAGGGTATAAAAGTTCATTCAGCTTCACTACAGGTAAAATACCAAAGACCGTGTCAAGGCAGGAAGCATAGATAGTTTCGTACTTAGCACTACGACGGTGTTACAAAGAGTTGGTAACACTATAGGTATATGGTTCACTGGACCTTAACATCTTCACACCTCACTGAACCCCGTAAAGTTAGTGTTCCCAACTCCCTGTGACACTCACCCTCTTAGTATATAGGCCTAGATGCTTGATACTACGCAGGTAAATCTTGCTGTTTTAGTGAGGTCAAGTGTCATTAGAGGACACAAGGGGTAAAAAGTTGTAACATTTGCTTACATCATCCCTCAAAATAGACTAGCATGGCTATTTTCCATTGTAAGCATGTAGATGCATAACGTTGTAAAGTCAAAGCCATGTTGCCAAAACAGATTCTATGACAAAACTGCTCATTTCACTCTTCCCACTCGTATTTAAGTTAGTCACTTGAATGGACTTGAAGTGGTTTTCTGTAGCGGCAAATAAAGCTAGTCTGCAGGCATCGTTTTATGAGTTAAGAAGCTGCTATCACAAAACGGTCATATTCCATAATCAGTGGCTCGTGGTTGAACAGAAAACTCAATAGATTCAGAAATTTAAGAAAATCGGCCTAAAATGGCAAAAATACAAGGCGCCACTTATCAAGTTTTTCGTGAATTCTGTTAAATTTGACACATTTTTAAAAGTTCGATTTCACTAAGAAAGCCTGTATCTGTAGGGCCTCGCATCAGTATGGGATCTTTCAATCTAGTTTGTAGCATACTGTGGAAGGTTGAAAGTACGTATTTAACGCTATACATTTTTCAAAAAACAAAAAAATTGCCGAGCGCCTCGCGCGCAGCCATTATCGGTATAGATGGTAATTGTTAACACACTTACGACCAAAAAGCATCCTGAAATGCGCTTTTTAGTCCTTCATTCGTTTGCTATACCTATCAGACTGGAAGCCATTCGTTTGGAGTTTTCGTTCAAAATTAGTAAAAATCCGATAAATGTAAAGTGCTTGACGTCATACTCTATATTATCATTTGGATGACAGGTAAGAAGCATTATGTCTTTGCCCAGTTTTATATTATTGATCCAGAGCTTCCAAGTATCTGCCAGCCTTAGATACCCTTTTATAGTGCACAATGAAGGAAAGGAAAATCTTCGTAATAATCCAAGAATGTTTCTGTTGACTCCAAGCACGTATTTTTGCGAAAAAAAAATTGTTCAAATAAAAGACAGTAAAGAAGCGAAAAAAGGGGGTCTTCGGGAGGTTAGTTGACAACGTATTTTCTCTAAGACAACTTACTCTCTTCTTTCACCTAACCAGAAATTAAAATTCACTATAAATTATCGACATTTCCCAGCCATATATGAGCAGCTCAAAAAATATCCCAAACATAGCACTATTTTGCATCTAGGCAACCTTAAATTAATAAAAATTTCTCAAAACCCCCTCCCCTTAGACCGCTCCCCCAGGACGGCCCTTTACGTCGTGACAAAGGAAGGATCCCTACTGCTGCTGAATTCGCCAAATTATGAACATTTTTCAGGCATATATAAGCTAGTGGCGGCGGACCCGGGAGGCTTGGGCCAATGAAAAGTGAGGGGGCTAAAGGTTGTTTAGCCTCCCCAAAAAAATTTGCCAAGTACAGTCATAGGATCCATATTTCAACGCTGGGTACAGGCAGCTTAGAACATTCGGGAAGTGCCGTTTCCGGCAGTCTGGGGGGTTTGTAAAGCCAAAAATTTTCTTGTCCGCCCCGCGCCAACCGATGGTGGCGCTCCGCTTAGAAACATATATTAACATTTTCCATAGATTGGTTTTTTTTTCATTAATTGAGAAATTGCAGACTTGAGATCCATATTTCAAAGCTGGGCACATGCAGCTTGAAACACTCGGGAAGTGCCGTTTTCGGTCATCTGAGGGGTTTGTAAAGCCAAAAATTTTCTTTTACGCTCCGCACCAACCGATAGTGGAGCTCAGCTTAGAAACATGTATAAACATTTCTCATAGATTGTTTTATTTTTTTATTTTTTTTATTTTTTTTTTTTTTGTTCATTAATTGAGAAATTGCAGACATGAGATTCATATTTCAAGGCTGGGTACATGCAGCTTAAAACACTCGGGAAGTGCCGTTTCCGGCCATCTGAGGGGTTTGTAAAGCCAAAAATTTTCTTGTACGCTCCTCGCCAACCGATAGTGGCGCTCCGCTTAGATAATCTTCCTGGCATTCAGCCCCCCCAATATTTTTGCCGTGTCACCGCGCCTGATATAAGCAGCTCAAAAACATGTCCCAAAGATAGCACCATTTTGCATCTAAGCAACCTTTCATTAACAAAAATTTCTAATGTAGTGACAAAGAAACGATCCCCACTAATGTATACAAAAAACGCAGGTGCGTAAAAAGTGCACTATACACGCTGCCGCTCGGTTGGAAAAGACACCCAACCAGCCGGAATTTGGGACCTTCCCCCCCCCCCCCCCACCTAAACATATGACCCTAGCTACGGCCCTGATCGCAAAACGGATTTCACTGTCATATTCAGTGGCTCTTTTTGGTAAAAGAGAAAATATCGTAAAATTAATAAAAAAATAAAATAACCGGAATCGGCCTATAACTACAAATATGAACGGTAGTACACTTATTATGATTTTATATTTTACTCATGTTGACCCCTTTTCCATAACATAAACTGTTATGCTTAAATTATAGAGCTCGTTGCTTTAATGCAATATAAGTATATTATTCGGTCTCTTAAAAAAAAAACTTCCAAGTGTTCGTGCATCAATACTTGAGTTAAAAAGATGCTATCACAAGACGTAACCGTTTTTAAATGAATCAGTTGAAATTGACAAAATTGGCCTAGAATTAAAAAACGTAGGCTACAGTATTCACCTATCATTGTCTTAATTTTACAAAATTCTGAATCAATTGAAGCGTCAGATTTCATTTTAAAAGGAAATCGTTAACTTTTCACATCCGAAATAGAACCCTAATTTGGGCATTTGTGGTGATTTGAAATGGTTTTCTTCCCGCTTAAAAAACCAAGTCAGTCTGCGCGCATCGCAACTTGAGTTGATACTATCGCAAAACGGATTTCATATTTATGATCAGTGACCCTTGGTTCAGCAGAAACATTTTA
Source organism: Holothuria glaberrima (assembly GCA_009936505.3). NCBI lineage: Eukaryota > Metazoa > Echinodermata > Holothuroidea > Aspidochirotida > Holothuriidae > Holothuria > Holothuria glaberrima. The sequence goes on along the minus strand of WURT03124613.1, from coordinate 6,210 downwards.
AATCAATCAGTTGGAAATTGACTAACGTCGGTCTAAAATTAAAACTATAAGGCTCTACAGTTATCAATTTCTTTAATTTTGCTCAAATTTCAATCAATTATAAAAATCTTAAATTTCAGCGTTTGGATCCTTGCTTTAGCAAAGGAACCTATGTAGTCAGGTTGGCGTGTGTATGTGTGTGTATGTGGCACTTGCTTGGGTATGCTATAACTTAACAAGGGAAAGTTGGACTTAACTTGAACTTGGTATATAGATCCGCCATAGTGAGAAGGTATGCCCTATTATTTTTGGTGTTGGAGGTCAAAGGTCATCTGGGGTCAACGGGGTCAAACACTAAAAACCTTGTTAACACGATATCTCAAGGTAGGAGCAACCCTTTTCAATTCCGGTCGCCATGGTCGTAATAGCGACTTAAAAAATAAACTTGGCGACTTAAAAACACCTTGAACAAGTGTTGTAGTCGCCAGCCTTTATATGTAACGAAAAAATGGCGACTAACTTCTCTGCCAGATAACCTTAAGACCCAGTCTCAAAGCAAATACCCAGTCTCAAAGCACTGTAATAGAGTCTTGGAAAGTTTTGGAAACATAATGCGCAGGACCGGCAGTCTTGTGACTAATTTGCATTCAAATAAATACATCTAGGCCTACATTTTGTATTTCGTGATTAGTTATATTTAGTGGTAGTGGTATAAGCATATTTGAAAGAACTTAGTACAAAAACAGAAATTTACATAAGACAACAGAGAACAAGACAACAGAGTAATTGACAAATAATTTTATTACTTGTATTAAGAATTTACTAACTTCTATTATTTATATATAAAAATGAAGAAAACCCTGTTTTTTTTATAAATAAAGACTAACAGTGAGTCAATGAGTGTGTCCTGTCATGTTTATTTTCGCTGAAGCAAAGACATTGCAAAACATTATTTACATAGTTAAGACTAAAGATTTAATACCAATTAGATGTGCATACATAGTAAAACCCCTCTTAACGGTAAAATAATTGAAGGGAGTGACGCGAGACCATTGTTTTCTTAACTTATACAGAATTTATAGGGAATTATAGCATGGGAAATATCCTTCACAACGAATTTTTTTTTATTTTTATACCGTTACAAAACTGGCGACCAAGAACAAATTTTGGCGACCAAACTTTTGAAAATCTGAATACTTAGTCACCAGGACGGAAAAATAGTGGCGACCAAGTTTTCAGTGCAATTGAAAAGGGTTGGGTAGGAGGCTTGGATAGGTTGGATACTTGGTATGCCGATGCGCTACGGAGAGAAGATGGAACCTATTGTTTTTGGTGGAGTCAAAGGTCATCTAGGGTCACCGTGGTCAAACACCGAAAACCTTGTTAAAACACGATATCTCAATGTAGGAAGCTTGGATAGATTTCATACTTGGTGTGTGAATGCGTTATGGTGAGAAGGTGAATGCTATTGTTTTGGTGGAGATCAAAGGTCATCTGGGGTCACCACGGTCAAATACTAAAAACGTGTTGAAGGCCATTTGGAGGTTATAAGAGGTCATTGGGAGGTCAAGTTATAGACTTATATTTAACCTGCTAGATGCAGTCAAAATTCACTGCCATCAACTTTGAAGGCCATCTAGCCGTCACCAGAGTCACAGGCAAACTTCACATTAGCTAATATTTTGTTTCTATGCTCATGGCTCAGTTTCATTACATTCAGCAAGGAACCTAGTGTCCATTCGGCTCTTTTTTACTGAAGCATTTGTTTTCCTCATCCCAAAGGTAATTCTTATTTGGTCATTTCAGGTGATTTGCAATGGTTACATTCCCGCGGAAAAACTTACAAGTCAAAAAGCATCATATTCATAATTAGTAATCATGCTCATAAGCAGATAAGTAATGATTAAACAGAAGACGTTCTTTAATCAATCGTTTGAAAATTGATCAAAATCGGCCTAAAAATAAAAAATGTAAGGCTATACACTTGCCGTTTTTTTAATTTTGCTCTAATTATGAATCTATTTTAAACTTGTCAAATTTCACTTTTCAACGAAAGTGCTTTATTTCCTCATCCCAAATATAACTTAATTTGGTCACTTCGGGTGATTTGAAATGGTTTTTCTTCCCGCGCACTCAATTTCTTAGACTGCGCGCGTCATAACTTCAGTTTAAAAGATGATATCGCAAAACGGATGTCATGTTCATAATCAGTGACCATTGGTTAACTAGAACATTCTTAAATCAATGGGTTGAAAATTGACCAAAATTACTAAAATGTAAGACTATACACTACCATTTTTTTAATTTTTCTTCAATTATGAATTAATTTTAAACTTGTCAAATTTCACTTTTCAACAAAATCGAAGGTGCTTTATTTCCTCATCCAAATATAATTTAATTTGGCCATTTCGGGTAATTTGAAATGGTTTGTCGTCCCGTTCAAGTCTGCGCGTGTCATAACTCGAGTTTAAAGATGCTATCGCACAACGGATTTCATGTTCATAATCAGTGACCATTGTTTTGACCAGAACCTTCTTAAATCAATGACATGAAAATTGACCCAAATCGGCCTAAAATTAAAAAAATGTATGATTGCTATATTACACCTACCACTTTTTAATTTTACTCCAATGTTGAACCAAGTTTAAACTTGAAAAATTTCAGTTTTAACGAAAGAGCTTCATTTCCTCATCCCAAATATAACTTAACTTGGTCAATTTGGGTGAACTGATTTGAAATGGTTTTCTTCCCGCTCACTTAACTTTTAAGCCTGCGCGCTTCACTTAGCCTAACTTGAGTTAAAAAGATGCTATCGCAAAACGGATTTCTGGTTCATGAATGAGAATTGGTTTAACAGAAGACATTCTTTAATAAATGGACTGAAAATTGACCAAAATCGGTCTAAAATTAAAAAATGTAAGGCAATACACTTTCCATTTGTTTTAATTTTGTTTCAATTTGGAACCAATTTTAAAGTTTTCAAATTTCTCTTTCCAATGAAAGTGCTTGATTTCCTTATCCCAAATATAACTTAAAGGGAAATATTTCGTTTAAAATGCACCAACATGGCATAAAAAGAAACTACCTTAAATCATAATTAAACCGTTCAGTCTCACAAATAAACTCTAGCAATAGCTTTATCTCCTCAAAATATTATGCATTGCTAGAGTAACGAATGTTGCATCATTTGGATTTTTAAAAGTTTGGGTGAACAAATTCCTTTTGTGAAAAATAACCGAAATTCTTCCTTTTAGAGCCCTATTTCTTGAAAAGAAAGCTACCGTATTGACTAACTTTGAATTATCTATATTCTGTATCAATTTATATTGGTTTAAAAAATCTGAAAATTTTCTGTAAAACAAACGCAATATTTCCCTTTAATTTGGTCATTTCGGTTAATTTGAAATGTTTTTTTCTTCCCGCGCACTTAACTTTCAAGTCTGCGCGCATCATAACCCGCGTTAAAATAAAAAGATGCTGTTGCGAAACGGATTTCATGTTCATAGTCAGTGACCATTGGTGTAACAGCAGACATTCTTAAATCAATGGGTTGAAAATTTCTTGTAATTTTGCTCGAATTTTGCATCATGTTTAAACTTGCCAAATTTCAGTTTTTAACGAAAGTTGTTGCTTTCCCAACCGAAAATATAACTTAATTTGATCATTTAACGGGAAAGTTTTGCGTGGGAAGAAAAACATTTCATATCACTTCAAATTACCAAATAAAGTTGTATTTGGGATGAGAAAAACAAGTGCTTTTTAACAAAATGAAATTTGACAGGTTTAAAATTGATTGAAGCAAAATTTAAAAAAAAAAAAGATTAGTGTATAGCCTTACTTTTTTTCGTTCTATTTTGGTCAATTTTCTCTCAAAGGAGATTTGATTTCAAGAAGGAACCTATCGGCGAACCCCTCGAAATTCCCCCTCCCCTCCCGAATCTCAGGGTTATCATTTTGTAAGGACGATTAGCATGATGGACTGGACTTTGTCTAATGAAAACGATATAAGTCATTCTTTGATATTTTTATCGTCCTTGTATGATGATTGTCTTTCCTTCTTCAAAGTGAGAACCAACAGACGTGAAAGACACCTATGGATGGCTACTGGAATCTCTCAAAAGAATTTGAAGTAAATTAAGCTTATCACAAACTCACTGAAAATCTTTCAAAAAATCAAATTATCATTTGTTCAGAAATAAATTTAACCATGGTTTCCATGTATCAAACCAAAGCCAAGTTTCTTGCCAATTTAAAGAGTTACAAATTTTTAGGGATGGGATAGGGAGCGGATATATCTCAATCACCATGATGTAACATTGAGTCGTAATAGCAACGGTTGTGTGCTTAGCTTCAGATGGATTAATAATGAACAATGTACGCAAGTGAACTTTTCAGTACAAAATTTATTTATCAAAATGTAATAAAATATAAATACTGTTTGTAAACACGTATTGAAACATACTCTTACATACATGTCGATGTGATGGCACATACTTAAATATACACTAGTAGCCTAAACTTAGTATACAAATGAGACTAAATACCATCAATTCTAGAAGAAGGTATTAGACATGTAAATTTTTATGATTTAGGCCTTTGTGTGATGAGAATAAGTAAGAGAGGGAATGAGGAGTGGGCCAATGTACTACAAGCCCCCTCATGTACCCCAATACATAGACAGTCAGACTTCAAGCGATGGCTTATTAGGTTCTATATTTACTCCATGAAATAGAAAAAAGACAGAAAAATCTGTCCAGACATTACTGTGGTAATATAGAATTTTTATATTACGTGACATTAAAGATTATATTTACCATGAACTTCTATCTCATGAAGCAATGTAAATACGAAATAGAAAGTTAAAACATTATCTAGCATGCCTTGTTTTAAATAACCCTCTATCCCTCAATCAACTCCAACGCAGGTTTACGAAAATGTCTTTAACTTTCTACATATATTAGGTGTCTCCAAACCCACATCAGATTGCTTAATGCTACCCTCCATTGATCCCACTAAAACGCTACCCTCCAGTGCCACCACTAGACAAGCGCACCCTTCTGTGCCACCACTAGAAAATGCTATCCCTTGTACCACCACTAGAAAATGCAACCCTCAAGCATCACCACTTGAAAATGCTAACCCCTTGTGCCACTACGAGAAAATACAGCCCTCTAGTACCACCACTAGAAAATGCAACCCTCTAGTACCACCACTAGAAAATGCAGCCCTCTAGCACCACCACAAGAAAATGCAGCCCTCTAGTACCACAACAAGAAAATGCAGCCCTCTAGTACCACCAATAGAAAATGCAGCTCTCTAGTATTACCACCAGAAAATGCAGCCCTCTAGTACCACCACTAGTAAATGCACCCCTTTAGCACCACCACTAGAAAATGCAGCCCTCTAGTACCACCACTAGAAAATGCAGACCTCTAGTACCACCACTAGAAAATGCAGCCCTCTAGTACCACCACAAGAAAATGCAGCCCTCTAGTACCACCACTAGAAGATGCAGCCCTCAAGTACCACCACTAGAAAATGCATCCCTCTAGTACCACCACTAGAAAATGCATCCCTCTAGCACCACCACTAGAAAATGCATCCCTCTAGCACCACCACTAGAAAATGCATCCCTCTAGTACCACCACAAGAAAATGCAGCCCTCTAGTACCACCACAAGAAAATGCAGCCCTCTAGTACCACCACAAGAAAATGCAGCCCTCTAGTACCACCACTAGAAAATGCAGCCCTCTAGTACCACCAATAGAAAATGCAGCCCTCTAGTACTACCACCAGAAAATGCAGACCTCTAGTACCACCACTAGAAAATGCAACCACCCGGTATCACCAGTAGAATGCAACCCTCTAGTACTACCACTTGAAAACAATAATCTCCAGTGCCATCACTAGTAAATGTTTACATGTTGATATAGATTCCAAAATTTTTCTTATCTTTTCACAAAGAACTAAAATGAATCCCTTCCGGTTGCACATTCAGTGTGACAGTTAGAATTGCAATAAGACGCTGAACTTGTGGAAATAGTAAAACAAAACAGCTTTTATATACATTTTCATCTACACGAAGAGGGAAACTGATAAAAACCAGAATGCAAAAATGCATTGAGGTTTCGATGATGCATACTGTATATGTTTAATTTGCAATAATGCCATGTTATCCCATATTTTTTAGTCACTGGTAAAATGCTATCTTAAGGTGTTGGAAAAATAGTT
>WURT03124602.1:0-11669 GCA_009936505.3 Holothuria glaberrima | reverse complement strand
AACAACAATAACAACAATAACAACAATAACAACAATAACAACAATAACAACAATAACAACAATAACAACAATAACAATAATAACAATAATAACAATAATAACAATAATAACAATAATAACAATAATAACAATAATAACAATAATAATAATAATAATAATAATAATAATAATAATAATAATAATAATAATAATAATAACGCTTGCTTAAAGGCCCAATGCGGATAAAGTTTCCAACTTAAATTTTACTGTTATGATAGAAGGGAGCCATCCCATTAGATTTACCTTTAAAACGTGTGAAAATTTTAAAACTAATGGTAATAGTATGTTTACATAAGGTCTGAAATACAACCGATACTGACTTTATTCATTCATTTAATATTCAAGATTGTTCAACGTTTCGTGATGTCGCTCTTGTTTTAATTGCTTTCAACTCCAAATTGCAAAATTGTTGTTTATATTTTTCTAACGTCTCTGATTTATTAAAAGCTTTATGCAAAATGTAATCATGCAGCACTTAATTGCTGTCTAGCTTCTAAAATGGTAGCTCGGCCAAAAAGCCATTTCGGCCTGTAGCAGACACTTACACACCTATGCCAGAGCCAGGTAGCTACAAACTTGAAATCAGAAAGCCAAATATCTAATCATATCCTAGTCAGTTTAATTATTTGAAACATAAAAACTGAGGCTAAATCGCATATAAAATTGCCTTAGGCCAAATACAATCAAGAATTCCTTCTGCAAAATGACATCCTATACAAGCATGATTCTCGCAAAGTGCACATCTGCAAGAAGTGGACCAATTAACAAGATTATTCAAGCTTAAAAAGAAGCACTATATGCAGGAAGTACAAGTATGACCTTAACAAAGCAACAAGCTGGGACAATATGGCAGTCATGGACCAATGATTTTTAGCTTTCAAGCTAAAAGAGAGGGGACAAAGAGGGGATAAAGAGGGGCATTTTTTTCTCAATGAAAATTTAGAAAATCGCTTCATTCGTTTTGAGAAAACAAATTTCGCGTCTCGCTCGCAAAAGGCAGCAGATTTCGGTTTTGGCGTGATCGCACCTTAAAGCAGGTTCTAAAAGTCAGGGAAGCAAGTCTATTGAAAAGCTCACCACAAAAAGGAGGTGGTATTCGTTGGAAATACATCGGAGATAATTTCTTTGCTCTCAACTAGTTGCCAATTATAATCTCTCTTCATGTTGCTCTTGAAATTCAGCAAGCTTTGTAACAGTCACCCTTTAAAACACTATATTCAGAGTTCTCAGTGGTAGGCTATATATCGCATTCATCCCTCTAATGCAGGCCGTAGCTTGCTCCTTTGTTAGCTAGGCGAGATGATGGCACTCAGCCATAACACTCCGAAGAGTCAACACACACGTCTAGCCAGACAGCCATGGGCGTGGCAAATTACCTTCAACACTGAGTGCACTTGCAAAACTTAACCTGCGAGACCTAACCCTTTCCGAAAACCTTACCTTGCGTGTGTGGTAGAGAGCCCAAGGAGGTATGCGTATTTTTGTAATTCTTTATGTAACTCGATACTGCTTAATGTGGAAATGAAATTGGTATTTAATGTCTGTTTGCTATTATGTATGTTTCTTAGCAAGGCCGTGGCTGGCTCGACTTAACCAAATTGGTTACAAACTGGGCCGTAACACCTCATCTAACTAACTATCTTAGCAATGTTTAATTGTAGTTCATTCGCATTTTTGTATTGCATGTTAAGCCTATAGTTTTTGTAATGCTTGTATTTATAATTTATATTCCGCACTTAATTTCACCACAATGTTTGTATTTATTTGTGCAGTTTTCACGGAGTTATCCAGTTTAAGTTCACGAATAAAGAAGCAATGCTCCAGTCGAGACCCTTGGGTCATTACCTGAGTTCACTTTGGTACGTCCACTTTGGTAACCCACGACCACACTACCCTCCGATACAAGCTTAATCGTTCTCAACAAATCAGCAGGGTTACAGTGCCACAGGACCAAGTCGTTTGCTGAAGCTTCAGGAGTACGTCAGAATATCTAACCCATTCCCCTTCCGTTACCAGTAGCTTGAATTGCAATCTAATTAGCGATTTTTGACGCGTTTCGACGCTTTTGACAAATTACCAGTTGGTATCTATGTTACATCTTGAACAAGGGTACGATTTCCACAACTTGAAATCCGAGCCGAAAAGTGATGAAAATCATTCATTAAAATTTGGACGTAGGCTATGCCTAATTTGCACTTTTACTTAGAGCCATAATATTCGTCTACTGCGAGTAATTTATTGTTGGTGTAGTGGCAATAAACAGTCGTTTTGTTTAACATTGATCGCTCATTGTAGGATAACCTCCACGCGCTTAAGTGGATTAATTTAGATTAGCATAAATTAAAAGTTTCTTATGTACCCCAGCTAATAACACCTATCTGCTTCAACTAAATATTCCATTCGATCTCGCTATTTATTTTATTTTATTTTATTAAGCGGTTTTTTTTTTTGAACGCAGTTAAAATTTTGTAAAGGTCTAGGAGCGAGTGTCTCATGTAACTGTAATTGCTACTTCAATTATAGAAAGCACTACAGAAGAAAGTATTAAGTACACAAACTCACCGGTTTTCCCAACGTTTTCAGCCCCTAAAACGAGTATCTTTGCTTCTGCCATTTTGAGCACTGTGACATTGGATGTGTTGACAAATTCTGTCGAGCCACAGTTTAGACGTCAATCAGACTGCGTTGGCACCTCGCAAATTTGGCGACTATGAACTAATTATGCATGCGATCGTCCTTCAACATTCATATTTGCAGGCAAACGTTTTTCAGAAATCGGGCAGTTCAATCCACGTTTTACAGACAAAATGACTTCAGATATCTGATGCTAAGTGAGTCGTATTGCTCGCAGGAGATCAGTTTCTTCCGGAGGTTCAGGCTGACCTACTTCGGAGGCTATGTCGTAAGGTTGGATATCTGCGGGTAACAACAAAATGGTAAAATTACTCATCATACGATCTGGTCAATTAGAAGTCTTCTATTGTCGAGGGCAATCATGTGTCGAAACGAGGTAAGGTGATCATGATGAAGGCTAGTTATTTCTTGATATAGAGCGCTTATAAACGTCTGACTGGATTACGTCTGGGAACAATTATAAAGGAAATATATCCCTATGTGCTGGCAATTTTCCATTACTTGGATGTGAAAGTTGACACAATTGAAGTACCTCTAAATGTTTAAAGGGAAAATGCAGTCCCCCCAATTTGAGTTAGTGTACGTCGGTAGACTAGTTTAGGAATGGATGGTATCAATCATGTGACAATCTTTTTGACCCTTATTTCTTGAAGTTATGCAGTATCCGTTTTGTGAAAGTTGCGTTGACGTTGTCCGATTCCTTTCCAACGTCTGGACTGTAAAGTCTAACATTATCGGCCAATTACGTTTATACACTTGCCAATCATAACCATGCACGCTACCTATACATGTGCGCTTCGGGAGCTGTAGCAACACTTTTGCCGTGGATGCATGTGCAATCCCTGTGGTACCCGCTACGCCGGAAATCTGACAGTACTGTTAGTCGGGGTGTACATGTGAAGAATAGACTAGGGTTAAGCTATTGCTGGGATTTGCAAGGGGACTATTTACAAATATTTTCAAAGATTCTCCGAACTTTTCATAGATATTGGCAAGGACGTGCAGCTGAATGATGCCCGGCTCTACCGGGAATTTCTTCTAATTTAGCCAGGAATGAAAATGAAAATAACAGCCTTTATTCATGACAATCTGTAAAACTTTACACAAGGCCAATAATTAATGTTTGTCATAAAACGGGACAAAACATATCTGCGTACCACGTGGCCATTTTAAGATGCATTTGAACGCGGGTAGGGATTTCAAAAACCTTTTCAGTGTTTTCCCACGCCGGTAAGAATTGTGATCACACAAGGTATCCAGGCTTTATTGTGCATATTAGCCATCAAGTCTTGTGCTAAATATCACAAGCTCTGCCCCCCCCCTAACCTAATAACTTTTAGGTAGACTACACACTTATGCAAAGGTTGGGAATTTCATCACACATCGCCTAGATCATTGCTATCTGGTCTTTGTCGTATACGTGCGGTAAGCGACTCGCGGAGGAAGGTTTTAGCAGTAGGTTTAGCTAATACATAATTAAACCCCCCATTACTAGTGTTTGGGGAGAAACGAAAAAAGTCATAAGCTTGGAAGACTGGCTTAGCCAGAATTTGTGACTGGGAGTAATCAAATGTATTAACCTATGTGAGTATGTATTTCTAAGTTTCAACTTGAAAGCAGAGCAAATCACGGTGAACTAGACATATGACACAGTGCAACAAAAGTATTATATAATTATATGAATCTTCTGTATATATCCTTATTTTTTCCCCTTTTGATTCTTGTTTTCTTTGTCTATTGATTAGGGTGGATTTGGTCGGTCTGTCTGTCCCCTCCCCACCCCACCCCACCCCACCCTTGTTATGCCAATGACATAGAAAGAAAGTAGGTAAACGGTGCCATTTATTGCACACTCATATACTGTTTCAGATTAAGTAACTAATTTCTAAATTTTGTTTCTTTGGGGTACTAATATGCTGCGGAGATTATCGCTCGGTCCTTAAATTTCCTTTTTCAACTTTTCTAAAAATAAAGTATGGACTTTGATATATACAAGAAATAAAAACTTCAGTACCGTAGTAAAGGTACCGGGGGCATGGTATACATCTTTTCATCTTAGCGACTCTTCTCTTTGTTCTGCGAGATGCAGAATAGCTCATCTTTTATTTCGTCTTTTAGGGCTGACGGAGGAAATGTTATATACCCTCTTAGTTTCTTCATCTTTGATCTTCATGTCGAGAAAGGATCCCTTCCAAATCCCACAAGTATCCTAAATTAGTGGCTGCCTATAAGTTACTGCTTGCGTTGCCACGCTTCTTCCATCCTCTTGAAGTATGTTACCCATGTTACACATAAACAGCCAGGAACAGACGTACCGTAGAGTGTTCATCAACAAAGTACTAATTTAATGTATTTCTTACAATAAGATTTACAGTGATTTCCCATCCAGGCGACTTTTCCTGGGATGATATTTCCTTTGGTAACTTTCGCCTGCCCCTGCTAAAAGCATACAGTCAATGGGGCAAGAGTTAGCCATAAGTAACATTTGATGTGTAAATGGGTCTGCTTTTAAGATGGTTAGAACTATCTACCCCAGACGGCTTAAAATAGAAATTAAAGTTCTCAAAACTGTATAAGAACTACAAATATAAATCTACAATGCCCGTAACATACAACAGAGGGTGAAATCGACCTCCGGTCATAAGTGTTAAAATACATGCTGCAGTGTCCTCATAAATCTCATTTAGTCCTATTGGTCCAGCCACGGTAATCTTGCAACACCAACTACTCAAATATAGTGAGATTGAACTTTAATCGCGATGTTCAAATGTAGCCGTCCCCAAGGCGTGGAAATCTGATGCTGTTCTTCCTAATCAAGACATGCAGTCGAGTGAAATTTACTACGCGAACAAGACACAGAAGGATGTCGCGATGAGTAAAATATGGCGGAAGTAGCAACAAGAAATCTATACTTTCCTCCATCCTATTTGATTCACAGATGAATCTCCCGAGGGAAATCTTATCGACAGACTGGGGATGAGTCAACAAAAAACAAGGAATAAAAAGAAAAATTGAAACCTTCTCTGTAAGAATAAAATCTGCTTTGTAAGAATTTGTTACAAAAAATCGAATATATTTTACGAGTATGGGAAGTATGGCAACAAAAACAAAGTCCATAAATAAATTAATGAAATGAACTAAAGAAGGTTTGTTAGTTAAATTGATGTTCTATACCCTCAAATGGAGCAGGTTATTTTGGAAGAAAGACAACTAATTCAGCTTGGCATTTCTGGTGTGGCTTTTAATTGCATTGCGGTTTAGATATGCGAATTGTTTGCAGAGATATGCAATTAAACCAAAACTGCATTAGTCTCTTAAATCTTTAGAGTGAAAAGCCATTCTTTTAGAGTGAAATTGGGGACCAATCCAAATTTAGATTGAAAGATATCAATCCAAAAAGAGCCATACTCACTCTTTTAGAGCGGATATTCAGACGTAATTTGGATCCGACCCTAATTCGTTTGGATTTAGAGAGTAGATATTTTAAAGTCCTTCGCACAGTATTTATTTAGCCTAAATGAGCCCTTGTTGCAGATTGTACGAACACCTCGATTACATTTTACAAGGATATGATTAGTTATAACGTAATTTAGCTCTTTGCATTAATTGGTGCTGAAAACTCAATATGACACATTGCTGACTTAGAGCCTAACCGTCTCATTTGTTGATAAGATAATAAAACCTTAGCTCCAGTGCAGAAAAATTCTTATTTTGTAGAAGTGTCATCAAATAGCTTCGGGCAACCTTTTTTCAACCAGTTTCAACTACCCGCGACGCTGATATCATATAAACGAGAACTTAGTGACATTTGAAAGTTATAGGTTCAAGATACTAGGAACCTAGAAAAAATTCCAGTTAGAGGCTGGTGTTTGGTGTCGGGTGTAAACTAGTACCTGACAGAACCAGTTAAAACCAGTTAAAACCAGTTAAAACCCTACACCAAATACCCGGTAGTTATAACTGGAATTTTCTGCTGTGAAGCGGAGCCTGCAGAGATTGTCGATGCATGAGCTTGTTTAAATGCCATCCATTGAAAAATAAACCATAGTACATAATTATTGCAAGACTCGTTACGGTCATTTGAGTGTCAGCTTATGATACACACTTTTAGGAAGTTAAAGCTATTATCGGTATTTATTGGTAAAAGAAAATGGCTTATTAATAATTAAAGGCAATAGGCAGTCGCCCCAAAATTTGCTTTGAAAGGTCAGCAAACTTTTGAAAATCTCCTCTTATTGCATTACAAGCGCATCTGAAGACGATTTGAACGATAACTATTACAAGCAATAGGTAAAGCAAGCAGAAATAATCCTTGAATTTAACAATTCCCAAACTTGTCACATGATCAAAATAGGCCATTCATTAACTACAATGACGGGGCATACTTAATCTGATTGGGTTGACTGCATTTTCGCTTTAAGAAACATATCTCCTGACTAGGCCATTTTCATAAAACATACTATGTTCTGTTTCTTTATAACTTCACGAATAACGACGCCGAGATCATGTGAAGAGTTTTATTTTTATGTTACAATGGTTTTAATTATCCTCAATATTGCATATAACTTTCGCTTCTTAACGAAGATATGGTACTGAAGTCTTAAAAATAATCATATCTAGAATTCCTGTTTGACTTAAAGATATTTGTATCATCTTCAGAGAACGCACTTTTTCCACTGCAAATCAGTGTTCAGTAAACCCTGTACGTAGGTAACATGGAGCACGTGTTTACATATCATCACAGTACAGCTAAATTCTTCATTTTTCGTAAACTTCTATCCTCTGAAGATAACTACCTAGCTAACACCAACCCTTGAGTAACGAGTGTCTATAGTATTACTTTAATACTTTACATACTGGACATTTTACTAATGCTTAGATTGCAATTGTTACCTTTCTCCGAAGACCTTGATATATCCCTGCTTGTTATTCCACCTAATACTCCAACACGTACACTGTAGTATTTGCTTCTGACCCAGCTGTTTGCTGCTTTCTACCTCACCAAAGAAGCGTTTGTGTGATGAAGTCCTCAAAAGCAGCCACCTTATATACTACCGCTCTTCATCCTTACGTTCGTTTCGATTAAGTGTAGAATTCGTCGAGAAAAATCCCAAACAGATGATGCTGCCTGAGCTTGTCATTACAGACTATTTTGTCACGTGGTTTAAATTACTTCTTCCTCCAGAAATCGGCGTGTGATTTGATGAAAATCGTGTAATTTATTGAAGCAGCAGGAACAGTTGAAGCACAACGAAGCAATCTCGAGTTACAATGTGAGCAATTTAAGAGCAACCATGCACGGGTGGTTAAATTGTAGAATGTTGAGGTAAAACTTCTCCTTTTCGAAAAAAATGTGTAGAAAGAGGCACCAGGATTTGTCCAATATGAGGCTAAGCTTCCAGACGATGGGAGGGGGGAAAAGTTTTAGCCATAGCATGAAAGATGGACTGATGAAGGGATGGCAAGCGGGCTACACAGGAAAAGGCGGTTAGAATCAAATATGTTCATGACAAACCACTTTTTAAACAGCTACAAACGTATGCCCTGGGAAAAGCAAAACCTGGTAGTCGGGTTCTAAACCGGAACCTGGTTGCATCTTTGCTTAGATGTTTTTAAATTTAAACCAATACATGCAAAAGGGAACCAAATCTAGTCAAATAATTTACCCGATTTCGATTGATCAGCTTCTGTTAAAGTTTGATCCCGGCGTTTTAGAGTGTACGTAGTTGATATGCCTAGTTTAGTTTTAATTCAATTTTTCACCAAACATTTCTGATTTATATATATCATATACAAATTTAAGCCCTTTTGAAAAATTAAAGACGCGACCAGTGTTTTAGCCAGCCCTATTTATGGGACAATGTCGCATAACCGGCGAAAAATGTCACACAAAAAACTGACAATCAATTCTACGCTGGTGTAAATTTTGACAGAACCAGCCTCACCAGAACAATTTTGCCAGTTCCTTGCTGCCAGAATATCATATTTGTCTGCTTCAATTGCGACAGGACTTCCTAATTCACAAACCCTCTTTGTAACCTTCGTGCGCTACTATCCTACTTTCATCTCGAGGATCAGAATGTCGACTGATTCCGTGCATAACGGTACCTTTCAAATTCCAAAAATTTTCCAAAGGGGATGGGGAAACTCCCTCCCCTTAGACCCCTCCCCCACGCCTCAGATCAGTAAATGTCACATTAAGAAAATCACCTAGATAAAACACTGTACGCTACTCAGGGGCGTAGGCTGGGAGGATGGAAAAAAATTTCTCATGAAGATTTCACATGAAAAATTAAAATTATTACTTACAAAAATAGGAATTCCTGAAGATCTATTTAATTCAAATCTAGCATCAAATGTAGCACCATTTTCCATCTAGCCCAACCCCGTAAGCCACCCTCTCCTTAGACCTCCCCCCCCCCCAGGACGGCGATCAGTCATCATTTCATCCGCCCCCTTAAGATGAAATCCTGGCTAAGCCCTTGGGTCAGTCGACACTGAGGGATAGCAGCCACTACAACGTTACCATTCGTCACTGTGGGGAAATGGCAAAGCTTCCGTCACCAATCTCTTACCGTGTCGCATAATAAATAAAGGAAAAAAGTTAACCTGTAGTGATAAGTTTCCCAACCTCACCAGAAAAAGTATGAACTTACCTATGTGGAGTTTTACCGACATCACGTGATCGCGCTCCTCTTTGGTTTTGATGGGCAAGCGTCCATTGTGTCACAGTTAGTATCATAGAGTGCGCGTGTGCCGTATCTATGGTTATGTCGTGCACGTGTGCTGTAAATACGCTTACTGCGTTTACATTTTGCCTTTTTAATTGCCTAGCACTCGCGTGACGCACATGAAATCCCTCTGTAGCTTACTAGTAAAGAAAGAGGATGGGGTTTGCAAAACAGAAATATTAAAAGGGAGTATGTGAGACAATAATGGAGCAAATGAAACAGCGTAATTCTACTTGGCGGGAAGCGTGCCAAAGGGTAGGCGCAGGTGTAAGGGACCCGCATGCTTTCTGGTCCCCCTTTGCCGTCAACCAGAAGAGCTTGTATGCATTACTATTTTTGTGTTTTGCAAGTTACTCTAAAGACTAAATGATTTCAGTAATCTCATTCGGGTCTGGAGTTCCAGAGGACCCTTTTTCCTTATGATATAAGATAAGACGCTAGATGCTTTTGTAAATATGTAAAGGTAACACAAAACATGCAGACATGAAATGTATTGTAAAACTATCCAACTTATTAATCCTCGTAGCTGTTTCATCAGGGCTGTGCAGCAAAAAAAAAAACAAAAAAAACGCAAAAACAAAAAAAAAAAACAAAACAAACAAAACAAATATTAAATGGAAACAAATCTCGCCGTGAAAACAAAAGGTACAAATTGTCCCACATAAGCTTACTTGTTGCCCATCCTCCAATTCCAAGTAGAACTCCTGGTCCTACCCCGCTTTCGGACAGACGGTTGAATGGTCTGACCTGTCATGAAAAGACATAATTTCGGTCTCGGACAGTCGGGTGTTCTATCTGGTTTTAGACCAACCAAAGAAAAACCGAAAAAACCTACGGTTTAATTTGTGTAAATGTATAAAGCCCCGTTCCCTAGGCAGATTTTCATCCCCCACTGTACAAGAATGCCAAAACCGTAGAGGTCACAGTCTCTGCATATGGGATCTATCTGGAAGTTTGCTTCGGATTTTTCGGGATGGTCTCAATGGTCTGAGAGCTTCATCGGTTTTGGCGGTTTGGCTAAGCCCGGCTAGAACCGATGACGGTTTAGTACTCGGGTGGTCTGAGTACGATGTTGCATCGGCAGGCCCATAGCCAAAGGGGGCTAAGGGCGCGAAGCTCCCCCCCCCTTGAAATTTTCGCCCCGAGTTGCCAATGACTTAATACATTTATCTACATTTGGCCCCCTGAAAAATTTTCGCCCATGCCGTTTTTCCCCTTTGAGTGCCTTGTCTGGCTACGGGCCTGTGCATCGGCTTCAGGTGTTAAATCACAAAACCAGAACGACGCACACCCTAAATAAACAGTGGTGATACATAACACTAACATCCAGCAAGAAGTCATGTGCCTGTGTGAAGAGTATTGAGTGACGCAATGACATTCACTACAGTGTATGCTTCCCAGTTTTCAATGTGCAATTTAACGCACACACGTGCAGCACCGTACGTGTAGACTGAAATGCCCGAAGACTGCATAAAACAGTCTCGTCTATCATCAAGGACGAAGTTTCTAAATTTTCATATTTTTATGACATTTATTTGTTCCTTGAGAATTGCGCAGGTTTTAATTTCAAGGACAGAATCTCTTCCTCAGCCAATGTATACAGAAGCAATTATTAAGAATCCTAAACTGATTCAACCTGAATGCCACAGCATTAGCGTATAGCGCTATAATTCAGAATCGTCCTCGGCTTTTTAAGGGAAGATTACACCATGGATGAACATTCTGCGTTATATTAATACTCATAATTGGGGTCTAGATGATGGAACTGGGGTCCTGAGCAGTAGCGTAACGTAAGGGGGCAGGGGACGGTCGCCCCCTCACTTATCGTCCTGGGATGGTCTGTTGGCACATTTGCTGATCTTGTCGGTACATCCGCCGACTATGGAACTTAATAGGCATATCGTATATTTAATATGCTCAGAAAGTATTCCACATGGTTCTCTATCAGGTCCGTAGGCAGTAAGTTCTGTAACATTTCTTTCTATAACTTCAAAATTTTTCGCGCGCTACGCGCGCTTTCTTCTTCAGTTCTATCTAGCTGAAACGCATGCCATTTCCAACACACTGGATTTATTCAAAGATAAAGGTTCCACTAATATTGTAGTCGTGATTCAACAGAAACACGAAAATGAAACGTTGCGAAATTCTGACCTCTTTTTAATATCTTTTGGAAGATTCTTCAACCTGGCCATCGTGGCAAATATATGTTGTAAGGAAAAAGATTTTTCAGTTTCGTCTGGGAGCCTAAATGGGTAAGATGAAAAA
>WURT03124591.1:0-11669 GCA_009936505.3 Holothuria glaberrima | reverse complement strand
GCACCTTATAGGGGCCTTGAAGCAAGCTTTTGTCCCCCTAAACCCACTTGTAACTTTGGCCAAGGACAGCATCAATTCAGACTGAGGGTTTAGCAGTAATAAATCCCCCCTTTTTTGAGTTTCTGGCAGAATCCCTGACAGTATATATTCACAGTCACATTCTCTTCTGTAGGTATTGCCATTCTCAAAAGGAATTGACTGCGTACCATCCTTCTCAATTCACACTGTGTCACTCTCAAAATATTTACGGCAGACATGATGTCACATTCACATGATTTCCCCACCAAGGACCATTCAGAATGTACTGTAGCTACTGGCAAAGTTAAGATACCAAATTACAGTATCACAACCATACCTTACATTATACACAATGACATCATAATTACAGGTGCTCTCCTTGCCGAGGACTGCTACAGTATCCCAACTCCACTTCAGACATGGTTACCAGTAAAGCTGCCATACCATTTAAGTCAATACAAACTGAGATTACTCTGTACATACAGGTAATGATGTCACAGTCATGCATTTTTCCCACAGAGGATCGCATCGTTCACTGGACTCAGGACATGGTTACTAACCCTGTCTTCAAAGTCTTGTGCTCTGAGAATGACACAATCAGAGCCATTGGACACACCTTGAGTCCCTTTATACAAACAAGAACCCGAGACACTTTCAATATCATACACCCTCAATTACTTATATACTAATTTGGAAGTCGAGTACTTTTTTAATGAAGAGTCGGTGTCACAGTGATCAGCATGTATAAATTTTATGTAAAAAATCGAGTCAAGTGGGAGAGGAACTTGAATTATATTAGTATTTTTATGAGTGGAATCAGAGAAGCAGTCACAGTGAAGGTGCAACCGCACTTGCTGCTGGAGTCAGAGTCAAGGTGGAAATGGACACTTCCCTTTTGATATTCTGTTTGAGAACGATGCATCTTTGGGTGGACCTGCATTTGCCAAGTGGAGTCAGAGTCGAGGTGAGAGGGGAAGCAACTTTTTGGGGAACAAGAATCTATGAATTATTTTAAGAGTAGAGTGGGAGTCACGGTTAATATGCAATTGCACTTGCTGCTAGAGTTGAGGTAAAGGTGGAGTGGGAGTCTCGGTGAGAAATGAACTTTCACTCGGACCTGAATTTATCTTACGGCAGCCTGGTACATCAAGTACCCCTGGAGTCGGAGTCGCAGTGAGAAACTCCTCTTTAAGGACTTTGGACGAAAAGATAAGGGTGGTGTCAGAGTCAAGGTGGAAAAAGAAACTTGCCATCTTTATAAAAAATCATCTATGGATGTCTTGTATTGAATTTAGGAATCGGAACTTGCCTCCGAGTCCTAGGAAGTGGAGCCGGAGTCGCAGTGCACAAGCTCCACTGCAACTCCCACACCACTTAGAAAGAGACATTCTAGCAGGGTGATAGGCCTATAAGAAAAAGGAAGCAGCTACTAAGGGTATTCTGACTCCAGTTGCAAGCAAAGGGGATCTTTTGGCTTCCGACTGCAACTTCAACTCCACTTGGGAAACAGACCTTCTGGAAGGCAGGGTATTCTATTACTGTACCCAATTGGGCCTTTAAGCCGTACATGATGATATCACAGTCATACGAAATGAGGCAGTCATTTGTTCTCACAAATGAGGACTGGGACCAGGACTCCTTTCAGGATGTGGATACCTGGGAAAGAGCTGCCATACCAAAGTCACACAAACCAGCCATGTCAAAAACAATGGTAGGCTACACCATAGGTGTTTTTGAACCTATCAGGCATTTTGTTTTACACGATAACAAATCCATTTCAGGTACGTGCATACCTAAATATGATTATTTTTCAAGCTTTCTATAACTGCATCCTAGCCTATTGTGAATTTTTCACATCTGGAAATAATACTCCCTAAAAACAACGAAAATTATCTCACCCTAGAGTGCACTAACCCAAAGTAGTGCTTCATCTGACGTACTTACGCATGTATAGTGTGTTGAGTGCATGACCTAGGTTATAAATAAGGATATTATGCTCTGTTTGTAACTTGACCAAACTTTCCGTCTTTCTTATGCAGGTAAACAAGTTTAACAAGTTTTGCATGATATTGTATGTGAGGCAACTAAGCGTCGTCCCCGCGGAGCGGACTCTTGCTCGGCAACTCTACAAAAATGCTTCCCTAACATCGGAGATACAATACGCGACTGACTAAGCCATACAGCTAGCTATGTAGGTACCTGTACGTAACTGTACAAAGTCAATGAAACTGGTTGCACACTACACATATGGAAAATGCGCCACTTCTGGGTGCTTAAGAGACTGACATCGAAGAAAATTTTGAGTCGAATCAAACTTTCTTTTACTAACTTCTGAATGGGAGTAGGAGAACTATGGGTAGCAATGCATCTATAAGTTACTACACATTTGCAAAAGGGCAAACAGGAGAGTGTTTGGATTATTTTATTCTTAATATCGGCTTTGAAATGCTTAGGTGCGTCACTCTCGGGGCCACCATGCTACATAGTGCATACTATTACTGTATATACTGTACATGTACATATAGCTGCAGCATGGAAATAACTAACATGAGCAGTGTTGAGCACCGTGTACTGCGATACCAACCGTTGTGCATTAACTTAGCTAGGCTACACGTTTTTCCAAATGTCTATCATTCCAGCCGGAAATTGCCAACCTCCCTATTTTTCCACCAATCTCCAGGTTGTTTGGTTTTGAAAAATGAAAGTCTCCTGATTTTGGGGTCAGGTTTGCCAGGGCAGAATTGGAATCATGCAATTAGTATTCGCCTGCCTCATTAACATCTGAGCACCAGTCCATCCAATTTCATCCATGCTCACCTTGGCATAGCCTAGGCTAGAGGTTTTTCACCAACGTCACTGCACTGTGCATCTCTCTATTTTGACGGCCAAGCATCCATTGTAGCCTACAACAATTGTAACTACAGTAAGAGTAAGACATTGTCGTGCCTGCCTATTGATAACACACCTGTGCTTGAGCAATGACGGCCAGTGTGCTAAATCAAAATGCACTGCCTTCACATGGAAAAATATAGGGAGGTCGATGAGCCAATCGACTTCCTGACCCTTAAATGTTAAACTTAGCCTAGTGGTACAGTTGGAACTTTGAATAGCGGCATGCATGCATAACTAGTTGATGTCCCTGTGGATGTTTCCTGTGGATGTTTTGCCCCCTGTGGGCTGGGGGGTTGTAGATCTTGCCCATGGTATTCCCTGCCTGTCGTAAGAGCCAACTGAAGTGAAGGACTTTCACCATATTTGAACAGTACTTGAAACCAAACTTGAACTTCAACCATATTTCAAACCATATTTAAGGTTCTTAAGGACTTAGGCTAGCCACCTTTGGGTTTAATTTTAAACGAAATGAGCAGTCATCAAACCATTACTTACATGGCTAGCGTGATAATGGTTATGGGCACCATTCACGCCTAGGCCTATTTGGGTTCCAGTATGCAGTGGTCATCCATTGCCATGATGACTCAGTAAGAGCCTCGTTTATTGAATACTTGTCTTAAGACAAACAATCCAAGTTTATCATTCTCTAATGTTTCATTGCACATGCATGGAATTATAACAAGAAAAGGTACATAAAATGAACTCATTGATAATGATTCCTACCTCTGGTTGACTTTGAGATGCGATATCTAATTGAGAAGCTTGACTTTGTGAAGCTTGGGTTTGAGAGGGCATGGTGAAGTTGAAATCAAATTCACTGCCCTGAGTGTCAGCCCCCATACCAATAAGATCCTGATCTTCCGTATCATAAAAAGTAAGGCTCTGAGTACTCGGACCATACGCATCGACACTCATCTTGAAGGTTCGTGTATGTTCAACTCTCGATAGAAGTAAGAAACACAAAGCAAACTGAAAAAGAGATCAATTATCAAATTCTTTTGCTCTAGGCCTTAGCCTATGTTACAGTTGGAAGTGTAGGATAGGCTGTAATGATTTGTAACTCACACACATGTACTGACTATAGCACTATGGCAGCCGGCTGCATAGTATGTATACTACACTACTACTATGTGCAGTAACTACACGTATTTGCTATGTCATACATAACCTGTGCATATTATACACGTACATTCACACATGGAATGGAATCGTGTGAACACAGCCAACCTGGCGCTCCTCAGCATATCATGGCTACGTAATCAATCAACGGAGGTTAAAGGTCAAAAATTTACATGCGTTACTGCAGTGTATTTGCCTGCGTAGCAAGTCATGTAGAGCATCCCTTACGGTATTCATTCAAATACCAATGAATGATGCAGGGTTTGAGCATACAGAGCTAGCTCACTCTGCGGTATATAGATGTTCTATCGAATAAACATTGATCTGATATCACACTCTTCGCGCTGCTTCCAGGAATTGGGTGAAATGTAAAGTGCATAAAATATCGAAGAACGAAAACGATAACCAGCAACAAACAAGTTAAAATTGCGATTGTAGGTAAACCACTTCTTTTTGTTGATTAATGTTGGCCTAAATAATGACAGTTTCCGAAACTTCCCGTAGCCTAGTGCAATGCTTCATGCTGAGGCGTGTTGTTCTAATACCCAGACACAATACACTACAGTAATACTAATAGTAAGGAACCGAATCAGCGAAACGCCTTCTGGTTTGCCAGTCTGCAGTCTGGTTACCTATCAAGTCCTTGTTAGTGATACTATTTGGTTGCTCTCCTTAACTAGGTGAGAACCTACAGGCAAGGTGGAGAACCTATATGTCTAGAACAGCCCACCAAGGCACGATGGTAAAAAAAAAACTTTGAAAATGGAGGCGAAGTTGCAGTGGTCACATTCAGAAAAAAAAAACCTTTTTGAAGATGGAGGCGAAGTTGCAGTGGTCACATACTCCTACGGAGTCCTAGGCCTAGGCTAGGCCTCTTTATGCCAAATCAGTGGAAGGCATTGCCAGATTGTATTCTGGGAAGGATTATTCAGTGAACAGACGGCTGAGGCAAATTTTCACCATGGGTGAAGGGGGCTAGTGATCATAATGCAGCATCGCAACTTTCTTTCCCATAATACTTTGGGATCTCCTGCTATAGCCTGTTTGGCATTTAAGGTCTTTTATGGTCCCCCAAGATAGTTGTTTTGAGAACCAGTACATGTTTTGTCAGATACTTGTGTGTTAATGTTTTATGAAAAATGTCAAAGTCCAGTTTTTGGGTGGAGGTGCAGTCGTCATGGCCCACTTAAGTTATGAATTCTTGTTATTTTGCAACATTGTCAATAATTCGGCTAAGGCTATGTGTGTTTTTGTGTTAATATTTTTTGGAAAATTCTGAAGGCCACTGAACCCCCAGTTTTGTGCAGTGGAGTGCAGTCACAGTGGCCATGTATGAATTTGTGTTAATTTGCATCACAATAATTATGTGTTTTGTGGTAATGTTTTTCAAAAATGTCGAAGTTCACCACAGGTCTTGACAAATATTTTTGCCAACTCACCTTTGGAGAGTAACATTCTCATCTTGGTGAGCATCGCAGAATTCCCATCGTGAACTACAGAAGATGAAATGTAGCATTATTCCAAAGATTAGAATCTGCAACATGCTATTGAGATTTGGTTTGTACGGCCTGTAGACCAGGGTTGTTCCTGTTACACTTTGAAAGTTACTTGTTACAAACTACAGTTATTTCCATAAAATTGTAAGATGTTACCATTACTAGTTACAGTATTAAAAAAGTAAATAGTTACATTTATTTTTGACTGAAAAGTAACCGGTTACATTTCAATTTAACTACTTGTAGTTGTTAACTTCAGTGTGAATACAGTATACTGTACCTAGTATCATGTGGGAAATGGAATGGGGGAGGAGGCATAATCAGATGGTAGGAGAAAGTGGCATGAGAGATGGTGAGAAGCCAAATTCAAGCCAGTGAAGTGTTTGCACATGCTTGAGATTAGAAAGCTAAGCTTCTCTCAAAGAGTTGTCATTGAGTGGAATAGTCTGCCTGAGTGGGATTTTAAGTCAACTTCAGTCCATCTTTCAAGGTAAAACATTGACAAGTTCTCTTGAGACTGTGGTAAAATATGATCCTGCTAGACTTGGGTGGGTTTTTGGTTGGTTTGTGTGTGTGTGTGTGTGTGTGTTGTTGTTTTTTATTTTTCAAGGTGGGAAATGGAAAGGGGAGGTTAGGCAGGAGTGTGGGTTGGTGCTTGTGCTTTAGTCACTTCTTTCCCCTGTGAGTAGTTATGTTAAGTTGTTATATGTTGCATCACTTTCTGTTATGTCAAAATTTTATGGAAGTATTCCTATCTTGTTTTTCAACATTCTAACATATTTGACTGCACAAGTGGAGTAGCCAAGTGGCAACCCCACTATTGGAGGTTAAAGGTGAAGGTCAAAGGGGGGTCAGTCAAAAAAGTGAAGGCAAACACAAAATTTAGGTACCTTACCCATACACATTTAACTGGCTATATTCTTGTGTACTTTGTAAAAATGTAGACCTAAAAATGTAGACCTACTTAAATATGTTTGACAAAATTGAAATGTCATTGCCCTGTCATGGTGAAGTATTTAGCCATTTTCCCAAAGGATTGGAGTAGAGGATACTTGCTCTCCACCTGACTACCTGACAGCTGAACAGAGCAACTTTCTGTGTGGTACAATTTCCTGAGACAGACAAACATACCCAACTTAAACCCCTCAGCATCTCTGCAAACAGCTTTGCCAAACAACCAAATTTTAGTCCCCAGAAAATTTCCAAGTGGTTCCACCAGGATTTGATCTGGGAAGTTCTAGTATTCAAGGCAGTATACCCAAACCACCAAGCCAACTCCACTCTTGTAAACATACAGTATTATACAGTAGGCAAGATTTGCCTCTCTATGACTCAAATGCTCACAGGGTGACATTTGGGGTTTGGGTAATTCTCTAAATTACAGTAGGGTACCAGTAGTGGGACATGATGTCAAAATTTAAAAATCGTCTTTATTGATTGAAATTTACACTCATGATAGAGTATTACCAACATTTATTAAAATTAAAAATATTTTTACATACAGCATTGCATGAGAGCTCACATTCAAACATGGACGTGCCTGTAAACTGACCAACAAAACAGGGACACCAAAGCAGGGTTTAAGCTTTTAGAAGAATGAAAAAATCCTCAATGGTTGAAAATTTATAGCTGAATGTGATTTAGGACCCTTTGTAACAAGAACATGGAAAAAGTTTGAAAGAATTCTCTAAAACTTGAAAAAAGTCAGTTTCATTATCCTCAACACCTTCACTTGTCAAAAGGTTTACACTTTTACATTCTTTATACAATATTGACTGTTTTTAACTAGTATATAAATGGTATTTAACTATTAAAATTTTCCTCTTTGACTCTCATAGATTGTAAGACCTGCCATGTGATATCTTATTCTCTATCACTTTATGGACATTTATGGTATTAGCAAGATCTTGCAATCCATTTAGACTGTCGCGTGTAACAGGGACACCAAAATTGGTGTCCCCATTACAACTAACATGTAAATTTTCAAATGATAACAGTTTTATTTACATATAAAATGTTGAGTTGACCTGGAAATTTTCAAATGCAATATAAACCATTATTTGTAGTAATAAAATACTATCAAAAGCCCCAGTTCCATTGATTTTTTTGTTGTTTATACATTGGGAATGACCAACATAACTATGGGAGACACCAAAAAAATCAAATGTCCCTCTGCATAAAATACTTGGTTCAAAAGAGACGGGATCATGTTTTCTGGTAACATTCTGGTATCTACTTTTCATGTGACTAAACTCACTCAAAGAATTGGTGGTTTGTGCAAATGGGGAAGCATCAAAATTTACCAACATAACTCACTAAGGGGGACACCAAAATTCTGCCGATTATGAATGATGCCTTGAACATTGTTGGTTTTGGTTAGTTCTTTCCAAATGTGCTACTTTCTTAAAGAGTTTGATCTAATTTTTACATCACATGACCTTCTGCCACATGAGAATGGCCATATTTGTAAAAATGTTGAAAAATAAATTAGGAAACCAACATAACTAGGGGGGAGAAGCAGTCGTACTGATATTTTGGACATGTTGACTCTTGGTCATATCCTTACCAGGGTAAATGAGCAAAGCAATTATATAATAAATATGTTTTTCAGGTAAATCTAATTTGTATGCTTGTATGTCCTAGCCATTACCCCACAATCATGGTGGAACACCAAACCAAAGTAGGCTGTTACTAACAAATACTAAACATTGAAAATTTACTTTGTATATCATAAGGTAGCCCTGTTGGTAAGGTATAATAAAATACCAATCATACTTGTTTGCTGTATTCCATGCCTTTGAATTTTTGCATACAGCACTGTATATTGGCAAAGTCAGTGAAATCCTCCCTGGCACCCTAATTTAGAGAATTACCCATTTGCAAATAGTTTACCACCTTAACATTAACCTTAAAGGGAAAATGCAGTCACCCCAATCAGAGTTAGTATGCCTGGTCACTCTAGTTCATGAATGGCTTATTTTGATCATGTAACAATATTTGAGTGAATTGTAAAATTCAAGGAAAATTTCTCGTTGCTTTACCTATTGTTTGTAATAGTTATGTTCAAAATGTCTTCAGAAGTTCTTTTTATGCAATATAAAGATGAGGAGATTTGCAAGAGTTTGCTGATTTTTCAAAGCAACTTTTGGGGTGACTGCCTAATATTGCCTTTAAGATGCATTGCCTATAGTAGCACATCCATACTCACTGGAATTCAGATGTCAAGAACTGGTTTTTCCCAAGTGAATACTGTTCCTCTAAAAAATTAAAATTTTGGTTTTTTTATGTCCCAGAAGATCATCTGAATGTGGGCAAAGAACACTAAATACAGTATGGCCAAGGACTACCAGGTGTACCAAAACAATGGTATGCCTCAGAGAGCAGTGCTACCACCTTACGTATATCCAAACTGGATGACATCAGTAAATTACAATCTCTTCTACTTTGGAACCCCAAGACAACCAACTTTACAATATGATAGCTATCAGCAGGATTACAGACAGATGTGGGAATCACAGGACAGAAGACCACAAGTACCACAAGCAAGGAGAGTTGAAGAGACATTTAGTCCACGAAAGAGGGGGAGGGAGTCTTCTCCCCAGTTACGCATCACTGTGAATAGCAAACAGGGAAGTTCTCAAGAGGCTCAGCCACACAGGTAAGATTAAAAATAAGTTGGCACATATCATTATTTTTGTCTTTTAACAAAACTATCTCTCGTGAATTCCTGCCATCTAACAAACATGAAAGAACAGATTTAAAGACATACGCTCTTCACCCCAAAGTATATTTTTAGCATGGGGTATCAAATTCTCAGTTGGTGACTGCTCTTTGATTGACATCACAGTTTGAAATTCAAAAGATGCAGAGTATCTCACATTCCACACAATGCAGAGAGTGCTTGGATTACACATTATAGCCTTGTATGTTCACCAGGACATGTCCTTATGTAATAAAGTGGGTTAGTGCCTGCACAAAGAGGAGCTTTATACAGTTATGGGAGGAGCTACAAGTTGCAAAGTTGGGAGAATTTGAACTGTCTGGGATGATGAGAATTTCCCTTTCAGCAAAACCTTCATTTTGATATGTGAAAGAGGAATTAAGGATTATGATGAAATTTCCATTCAATTCTGACTTTCCAATATCAGCAAATGAAATGAGTACATAATTTGTGACCTAAAGTTAGCTTGAAGCAAGCAAGGGTTATACAGTATCATCCCTCACTTTGATGAGAAATACCTTATTTCCTCTGTTTTTAAGTTTGTTGTGTTGACCTTGAAGTTAATAGGGATATGAGCTCCCCATGGAGTTTCTAAAATTTCCATGCCTCTCATGCATTTACATTTCAATAACATAGGATTATGGAGGAGAAACTTGGTTGTAAAGTATAAAGAAAAACAAAAAGAGCTCATTAATGTGAGGTTATGGTATCAAATGTGCTTGCTCCAAGTTCACGTAAGGATGAAAATGTTACAACTTTAGCTACTATATATCACGTGAACCACAAATGGGATTTCAGTACAAGTGTTACCAGTATGCTTAGAACAATAACCCCTCTAACATATTGAAACTCTGTTTGAGCAGATCATTTTTTTTTTAACTCCTGCTGCCTTATCTTCCTATGTTGGCACATCTCTAAACCAGCATACTATCATGATGATGATTGGCTTAGTTTGGTATGTACTTTTCTCATCATTGTAAAAATATTGTTCTCAAATAGTAATTACATGTCCAACAAGCGAAAGGCTTACCCAGAAGGTACAAGGATACCCTCAGATGTAAAGAGGACCAAGAGAAGCAACGAGTCACCTTCAGGATCTAGTTCCCATTCCAGAAATCATTATCCACCACAGTCCTCTTCCAGGAAGAGGAACCCTGCCCGTGACACAGAAGATGTTGTGGACCAACAATATAAGAAGGTAACCAGACATTATCTGATATTGAAGTAGGTAAATTTCTTTCTTGGCAGTGATATCATCCATGTGCAGAATTACATTTTTGCTTTAAGGGTGTTTCTTTGGAATTCCACCAAAAAATCACCTCCTTCCTGTCAGCAAAAATTAAAGGTTCATGATAATGCTTCTGGAGGGAAATTTTTTAGTCTCTAGGTGAAATTCACCTGTCACTTCGACTGATATATCTAGCCTTGATTTGAGCCATGTGGCCTTACTCCTGTGACACTTCAAGCTAGGCTTAATTAGGGTGACTCCAGAGATTACCTCTTTCATTGGTGTGATGGATTCCACATTCTTTACAAAACATAATGGTGTTGTATGTATAAAGGGTGGCTGGAGGGTGTATAAAGGGTGACTCCAGCCAGAAGCCAAAGATTACCACTTTCATTGGTGAGAGTGATTCCACATTCTTTGTATAGCATTATGGTGTTATATTCATAAAGGATGGTTAAAGTGTGTATGAAGGGTGACTCCAGCCAGAGGCCAAAGATCACCCCTTTCACTGGTGAGAGTGATTCCACTTTCTTGGCTGATTGTAATGTAAGTGGAAATTGGTCAAAGTTTTAAGTTTAGGTAAATGAAAAGAATGAAAAACTTTAGTAAAAATGGCATAAATGTTAGCTATGAATCACATTCCCTGTATCAAAGTTAAGCCACACTGTAATATTTATTGCAAGAAAATCTTGCTTTGACACAGAATATACTTTTATTTTTCATTATTTTTACAGTTGTCTGTTGAAATGTATGATTACTATGAGTTGCATACTCAACAAGATGTTCACTTCAGGGAAAAGGAAGAATTACGTCGTCGACTTGAAAGTGGAATCAGAGAAGTGTGTAGTGGTAAGACTCAGATCTGCTATTATTTGTAGGACCATGCAAGCCTTGATATTGTCTTTCTTATTTATATTTAAATGAAACAGGTGGTAGCCTTTCATTCATTCATATCTTTTGCGTTATTTGATGAAATGTTATATTCTTGATATGGAATTGAGACCAACACTTTAACATATATTTGATAAAAGTCTTACTGCTTTCTTGAAGTAGAGCATAAAATATTAACACCCACTTTTTAGCTCAAACCAGCTCTTAGAGCTGTTTGAGCTATTGTGATCCACCACCGTCACTCTGTCTATCTATCTATCTGTCTATCTATCACGTCTGTCCACAATTGCCTTTAATGCTCTCA
>WURT03124580.1:0-11670 GCA_009936505.3 Holothuria glaberrima | reverse complement strand
TGGGGAGGGAGGGGTGCATATTTTTTGTGGCATCTTCTCTGGGCCTTGTAGGAAGACATTTGCCCATTTTGCACAGATTCTGCCCAAATTCTGGGGTTACTCAATTTTTTTTGGGGGGGGGGAGGAGACAGTCCCATCTGTGTCAAGCCTAGATGTTTCTCTTTATTTCAAGTCATTTTAGGATAAAGTTGCAGTAAGTATACGTTTGGCACTATCTTGAAAACTTGTAAAATTTTACCAGAATGCATAGAATTTGCTATTCTTTTGTTTTATCAAAGTGAATTGTTGCCCTTTAAAGAACATAGCATGCTTTTGGATCGACAGGATACAGTAGGTCTTGTTTCTCATTATGCAGTCAGTTTAATGATCTGATAATCTAGACATGAAAGCTTTTAGCCTATTTGAAGATGATACTGTTACATGTTGCAAAGCTTATATATAAATATGTATATGGAAAATGATTGAAATAACTAGGTAAGTATATGAAAGGTCGAAGTTATCAACTTTTCACCTAACTGCAAACTTTTGCAATATTAGAAATTTTTTGTTCTTTTTTTTTTAATGTTATCAATGCTGTAAATTTTTCAATTCAATTTTGTACTTACTGAAATGTAAAGTGGATTCCATTAAAAATATTCCAGCATCAGTTTCTATCTTCTTTACTTTTCAATGAAATGTTTTCCTTAACATCAATGCTTTACCTGCACATACATAACAATGCTTTTCATTGAACCTTTAATGCAGCTTTGTAATATGTCTCCCTTAATAATAAAACAGTTGTAAATCGCCTTAAAAGCATACTTTCTCCTTTCAGCTCAAGGTCAAAACTTGGTATTCAATGTTGATGTATTTCCATTGGTGGAAATGAATTATCACTAGCCAGAATTGCTGTTATGTAAAGTTTGCTAAATTTGGTCAAGCCAGGGAGTTGTTATTTATAACATCCTGGCCAAAGATTAAAAATTTTCCTTTCATTAGGGGTAAGTGTAAAGGATTATTGCACCAGATATCAGTTTTGTTTTAGATTTTAATTAAGCTTTAACCAAATCTTACACATCATGCAGCTGATGTTGTATATTTTTGTTATTTAATAAAAACAACAAGCTCGAACTGGAGCTTCTATGCTCTTTGTGTTGTATTTATTTGGTCTTGTTCTCTATGAACTTGCAAGTATTATGATAGACAAATTGAAGTATTTTCCATCAAGGTTTCAAGACTCTCTCCTCTTTATTGAGAAATTCCCACCATGGCAGGGCTGTCAAATCTCATGCATTCAGCGTGAGAGTCACGCATTTCGGCGCAAACTCACGCTCTCACTATGAAGCATCAGTTTCTCACGCAATGTCTCAGTATGGTGTAAAAAATTCCACTCATAACGCGCACGATGTATCGGATGTCGGTTAAAAGCCAGCTATCATGATACCTGAGTTACTCCAACTGAACATTGTCTGCAGTTAACTGACAGTTGTGCAGTATACGTGAAGTATAATTAATGTTGCCATCATCGAGCTAGCTCCTTTCAACCCAAACGTAAACAATATGTGTGAGTCCATAACTCCACCGTCCATCACTCTGACCAGGGAGTTGGTGCTTTGACTCATCAGCCTCTGTGGATCGTAACTGCTGCAGCGTGAACTCGATCAGTTGCCAGGCCAACAGGTGAAAAGCGGTTATTACTCCGAAACACGTGTTAGACCGTTACTAAAGAGTTCTTGCCACAACTAAAACTGCAACTTCAAGAAGCGTACGTTCGACCTGGTTTTAACCCCCTCCCCCCAACTTTCTCCTAGCTTTGCCCCCAAAAAATTGCGCTGAGTTTTATGTAGGCTAGTTGTGGTGAATACATGGATATGCCCAGAATTTATTCCACAAGGTCTTTGTTAGGCCCGTAGGCAGAAAGTTCTGTAAAAATTCTTTCCATAACTTAAAAAAAAATCACGCGCTGTCATCTTCAGTTCTATCTGGCGGTAAAGCCCGCCATTTCAAACGTAATGGATTTATTCAAGGTTAAAGTGGCCATGACGCCGTAAAATGCAACGCCCGTACTGTGCAGATTTATTAAAATATGTTCTTTAATCACATTTCAACCATTGTTGTGGTTAAATACCTGTTCCTTCACTCAAAAAAACTGCTAATTTAAACACCCTTTTTGAGGCTTGAATTTTTCACTTCTTCAAAAATTTTGGAAAGCGTGTGACGTCATGTGACGTCATATTAGGAAACCTCACACTTACGCTTACTTAAATCAGTGTTGTTGCCGAATGGACAATATGATGTACAAAATTGCCCGAGAGCAATCGAATGCATAGAGCTTGGTCAAGCCACATGCTACCAGATCGAGTCTGCGGTCAGGTGAGTCCATGTTGCTGCCCCCTCCCGCACAGAACCTTGGTCCAAGGGAAGAGTCCATGTAGGGATAGAGGTTAGGTAGTGTTCTCCACCCACCCCGAGATAATTTTTCATTTTACAATGGATCTGGCACATATAGTGGTGATACCTTTGGTAAAACTTTACACTTACGTTATAAGAAATTCTCATTTAGAGGAAAGCCAATTATTTTTCGAAGTTTTGTGGAAGGGATAGCTTTCCAGGGGAGGGAGTAAGGGGATGTTATTCCTTTGACATTTTTTGCTGAGGTAAATCCCCTAACTGTTAAATGGTGATATCTTTGTAGCAAAGGGTAAAACTGACGGTAGAATTATTTAGAATTTGCCATCATTTAGCAATTTTTGCTAGGCTGTGTGTAAATTATAGAATGTAGTAGAAGGAAAGGAGTACACCTCCCTTGGGGAAATTTTGAATATTTTTACAGTATTGTCCATTGTCCAGTGGAGGTACCAGGATTTTGAAAGTGGGTAAAACAGAGGGCAAAAGACACTGTGGCACGTAGAACGAAAACGAGCGCGAAGCGCGAGCTTCAGCAGGTGGGACCCAAGGGGCCGCCTTAGGGCTCTTGGTGGGGTCCAGGTGCAAAGCCCCGGTGGGAGCCCAGGGGACGGACCCCGGAAGCTCCGGGGTTTAAGCATATCTCTGGGTAAAAATTAAGTCTCAGGATAGGTATATTTTGGTTCACAATACATTATCCAATGTAAAGATTCCTAATATTAAGGCTATCCCCCCCCCCGTCATGCAACTATTCTTCAGGAGCTGAGTGGGGGCATTTGGGGGAAAATGTTCTGACTGGGGAATGCCTTTCCCCCACACTGGCGCCGCCACTGCCGTTGTCGCAATTTAAAGTATTCTTTCTACATGCTTTGTGTGTCTCCATAGGTTAGAACTGAATTAGATGCTCAGATTTTGCCAACAGTTAAAAATAACCTTGCCCCCCATAGTTACCCCTCCACATACCCCTTCCCTACTCTTATGTATTCATATCTTTGTATTCGTATATTTTTTATACGAACAACCGTCCGTTTGCTAACATGTACTGTTTGTGTGCGTGTGAATGACGCTACCAGTCGGGAATGCATGTACAGTTGATCAAATTCACGAATGGTTGTCCTAATATGACGTCATCATCGAATTATGGTGAAATCCCTTTTTTCAAGAGACAGCTTCCGGGCCCGGAAGTTAAAACATTAATTTCTTTACTTTGGTTTAAGCTATGAAACCAGTTAAAGGCATTGTCTGGTCACAATTGGTAGGGTCTCATATGAAAGATAAAAAAAATTACCATCACATGTAGTCCAAACCCCATACCAAAACTCCATTCGTAACTCAAGCTATCCCTTCCTAAAGATTGGTTGGTTTTAATAAGAAATACCTCTAGGTTTCCTCAAGGTCACAGAACATGATCCCAAGTGGGCAAATTACCTTAAATTCCTTTTATTATTCTTCGTAGTTGAATACCTTGTTTGTCCTTGAAATTTGATACCGTTGGAATGTTTAGATGTTTTTCGTGCAGATATAGTATAAAACTGTTCCATACTTATGGGACAGCGAATAACGTTATGTAATGTTCACTATAGTGATATCAACATAATAAAGAAATACAAAAGCTACATCTAATCAATTCGCCCAGATGACATGACAGATTTCCCATCATGCACTGCGGAAGTTGAAAATGTAGCATTTCTTCAAAAATCCGTATCTTCCAAATGCAAGACGCTACTGTGCCTAATACAACAATTTTTTCTGCGTTTTTTGAAAACATCAAATCGGTCACCAGAACGTGCTTTTAAAACAGTTTTGAGTACAGATTTCCCTATGCTTTTAGAAGAAGATAATCTTGATTGGTGTTAATTTTCATGTCATGGCTCCATGGTTCCAGAAATATTGTTATAGCGTGTAGTCGTGATTATAGAGAAACACGTAAATGCATCGTTGCAAAGTTCTAACGTCTTTTCCCTGTCTTTTGGAAGATTCCTTCTTCAGCCACACCATCGTGGCAAACATTTTCTAAAAAAAAAATTTCATTTTTGTCGGGGAGTTAATGGGTAAGATGAATGTAATCCCCGTCGACGACCATGCAGTGGCCCCATCAAATTCCTTGGTTTGCTCTTTTCAAACTTTTCCAACTTTTCTTGAAAAAATATGAAATCTTTTTCAATAAAACCAAAATTTTTCGGCGCGCTTCACGCGCCTTACATTTCGGGTTCGGCATTCTTTCGGCAAACCATTAAATCTGTCTGGACTAAGAGTATTATAGCTGGTCCCCAGTCAGGACGCATGGCCCCCATGTCGGCAAATCCTTATCAAAGCAACAACCCTGGCTGAGCCTGTGTGCAGTTTTTTCCTTTAAAAATCAAGTACACCCGCGCAGTTCTCACAGTCCACGTTGTATCACTTATGAATATTATAAGCACCAAAGTATCAGACCAGTGAACATTTCTGGCACATACTAGGCGCTAGGTGTACTCCCAAAGTTAGAATTGGACATCAATGGGTTTCATGTAGCAATCTAATACTTTGAGCAACATTTGTAACAAACCAGTGATGATTTTATGGTTTGAATTTTCTCGAACCACAAATAAATGCAAACATACTTTCTCCGCCCATGATTGTACATTTCACCCTGCTGCAAGCTGTTTAGGCAACATTTTGTTCAAAGTAAAGATACGTGAACTGAATTGTGAACTGAGTTTAATGTATTCTCAGTGTTATTCGGAGGTCAGCACAAAAGCTCCACGCCATTGTTCCTATTATATTGTCGTAGACATTAATTTCGGGGATTATTCCTAAGTCTGGATCCCACCAAAATTATGCTGAATCACACCAGGGCCTTATGGTAGCCCATGGCGTATGATTTCTCACCATCCAAAAACACTCAAATCTTCATCTACGCTTGAGGAGCTGAAAAAGCACCATTATAACCATAGCCTTGTTCCGTTCACTTGTGAGATTTCCACAAATTCCACGTCTCTGTACAATCGCAAGAGGAGGGGGAATATCTGCCAGGGAAGGGGAACTTTTCGCTCGCACGTTAACGTGGAGGTCCGATTTCTCTCGTGATATCATCCCCCGTGGTTCCCGCAAACTGCCATCACCTGGTGGCAACACTAGCTACAGACAGTCTTCTTCTATGCCCACCCTTGCGGTACCGGTGCCCCTTTTGTCAGAATTCATGCCTACGGGCCTTCTCTTTACCCGATTTCCCTACTACAAAACGCTCTTTTTCTACTTTATTTTATAGTTCCGGGTCTTCGTTTTGTAGTAGGGCGGGTCTTCGTTTTATAGTTCCGGGTCTTCGTTTTGTAGTAGGGTAGGTCTTTATTTTATAGTTCCGGGTCTTCGTTTTTTAGTATGGCGGGTCTTTGTTTTATAGTTCCGGGTCTTCGTTTTTGTAGTAGGGTAGGTCTTCGTTTTATAGTTCCGGGTCTTCGTTTTGGTAGTAGGGCGGGTCTTCGTTTTATAGTTCCAGGTCTTCGTTTTGGTAGTAGGGTGAGTCTTCGTTTTATAGTTCCGGGTCTTCGTTTTGTAGTAGGGTGGGTGTTTGTTTTATAGTTCCGGGTCTTCGTTTTTAGGTCTTAGGTCTTTTGTTTGTAGACACCCCGTACAGTCTGCTACGTAGGCAAGTCTAAAGCGAGATCAAAGTTCAACTTCGTTTTTAGCAAGGTAGGCTTGATGGAAATTCTGTTAAAATATTTTCGATTTTAAGCTGTCAGCAATACACACCGGTCGGCCTCAGAATTTCCCATTTTTCGTAGGTCTATTTATAATGTGAACAAAATGTCTCCTAAAATATTTCCAGGAACATGAAACATCTGAAAACTGGCAATTTGGTCATTCAGTAATGAGGCACGGCGGGAAGTGCCATTTTCTGCAATCTAGGGGTGTTTTTGGCAAAAAAAGCCCTGGCGGGACGCTCCGCGGGGACCGATGGTCGCGCTCCGCGTCAGCAGTCTCCCAGCGAATCTCACTCTACTAGTCACTAAAAGTTGACAGCCCTGCCATGGGCCCAATTTTTTAAGTGGGGGTGGGTGAGGGGTACTTTTTATGTTCAATTTGTGACCGTACGCACAACCTGCTTACATGAGAACAAAAGTATTTCTCCAAGCAGGGTTGTTATCACTGACAAATAGGTAATCAAGGGTAGCAGGGCATTTGAATTTCCCAATGCCTACAAACAATGGCAACATCAATTCATCATGTATGTGAAGTGTGGCATGATAGGTTTATGCACATAAAACTAAACGTTTAAAAAATAAAATTTGTTAGTGAGAATGGTATGCAATACGTACCATGCTTGGTCGTCCGTTTATTTCGTCTACCACTGTCATGATACCTATACGATTTTTATAGAAGAAACGCTTCCAGTCATTGAAGAAAATAACAGGTATATTTATAAGTTTATTGACTACCCTTATAAAATATGGGATCCTTGTCTGATTCTTTTTTGCACAAATTTGTAACAGGATTTACAAAATTACTTAAGCCTAGGTCAGCCTTCCCCAAATCCAATAAACACAGGCGTACGGGATTCTTCCAATTTGGGGCAGAAAATCTTTTGCCCGAATCTCAAAAAGTTGCCCAAATTTCGTTGCAGTTCAGGTGAATAAAATTTGGGGCAGAAAATCTTTTGCCCGAATCTCAAAAAGTTGCCCAAATTTCGTTGCAGTTCAGGTGAATAAAATAGAGCACCAAACACTACATGCGCGCGAAAACGTTTGCACATTTTTCGGGCATTCGATCAAAAAATCGGGGACTCGGTAGAAAACTCAGGCAATCTTTTCACTTTAACATCATCTCTACCGGAATTTCACTTATTCTGTTCCCGATTTTTTGTCGTTTCCTGCCCGAATTTTTGACCGCAGAAATTATTCTGGGGGCAGTCCCCCCCCCCCCCCCCCGCCTTGTACGCCGGTGCCAATGAAAGTTGTCACCATGACACATTACTATGCTTGTACAAATGAAGTCTATGATAAATGATCAGGATATTATATAAGGATATACAAGTTACTTTTTGGTTGTAGGCTTACGCTTCAACATAAAGAGTTCCTAATTTTGGGGTTGCAACGCAATTTATGTGGGTTCCCGCAACACATTTTGTGGCGTCATGGACAAAACTTAATACACACAAGTGAATGTTCTCTTTCTTGAAACGCATTGCAAACATTACCTATTCTATTGACTAATACGCATGTTAAATTTATAACATTCCTTTAATAGACCAGAATCAATGAGCAAACGAAGGAAACATATCATCTCAGTCCCTGCATCAGAAAGTCACTACGATATGGAACGCCACAGACAAATTGCGTTCCAGTTACATGTCACTTGTCAAGGTCGCACTCGCACATCGAGATATCATAAGAGCATGGTGCTTTGAATGGAGTTATTAGCTCCATGGTGAGATGTATCATACATAGGCTCAGGTCGGGAACACGTTTCACTCAGGAGGCTAGACCGACAATTGAAAAAGTGTCACCAACATATAGCACCAGAATTTACCAATGTGACTAGAAGCATACTAATACAAGAAAGGTTATGGGCAATGGGTAACAATCTCGAACAGTCTTAATCCAATCTCTCTACCTTACCATTTCATTTTTATTTTAGTATTCGACGTCGGTCAGTGGTGGAGCTAGAGAATTCGGTGATCGAGCGAGAATGGCCTGTAGGAGCACTTTAAATAAAAAAGAAACCCTATGCTTCAATAGGCTACGGTAAAAACCTAAAAAGGGCGCCGACAGGCAATTTCAGTCCGTCGGGGGGGGGGGGCTACCACCTGACTATATGGACGCTCCGCCACTGCTTGACGTGCGAGTGTGGCATCTGGATGTGCGACTGCGACCTCGATATGCGAGGTGTAACTTAAAGGGCTTATGCAGTCGCCCCAAACTTATGTTGAAACAACAGCTAAATTTCACAAATTTCCTCTTATTCCCTTTCAAATATCTTTCATGATGTTGCAAGACTTACATATTACATACTGAAGGTAAATCAAGGACTTATTCCTTAAAAATTTCACATCTCAGTGAGAAAAATATTGAATTGTTACAAGATTCTCAAGAGCCATTCATGAAACAGGGTAGACTAC
The DNA here is from genome assembly GCA_009936505.3 of Holothuria glaberrima. Lineage (NCBI taxonomy): Eukaryota > Metazoa > Echinodermata > Holothuroidea > Aspidochirotida > Holothuriidae > Holothuria > Holothuria glaberrima. Next base: position 3,191 of record WURT03124580.1, on the reverse strand, counting down.
TACACTAATCCAAATTGGCTGACTGCATTTTCCCTTTAAATGGGTTTTGTCTGCTGTGACGCCTCATGTTTCGACCTAAAATCCCCCACCCCTCCCCGGATGCTTACCCCCTTTTTGTCACTTCCTTTTAGTTAACGCATCTTGATTACCAGATAATAATAAATCCAGTGAGTTAGCAAGTGGCAGATGCAAAGGACGTACCTTGCTTCCTCTTTTGGCACCTAAAAAATAACTTGAAAGGCAAAGACAAAAATCGAGATTTCTAGTGCATGAATGAATATTCGTAGGGGAATAGTAATGGTACAACATTTGGCATCTTATCCCCATTCTGTTCGCATTATTTGGAAAATTTTATCGCACAATAAAATTTTTCTACCTATAAACAGTGGCGGCGGTATTCGTACGGGGTGTAGGAGCGCATGTCCCAAGCGTTTGTCGAAAAGAATTTAAAATGATCCCAAAAAGTATGAACTGATAAAGGGGAGTGGGGTAGGGTTATTTGACGTACGAACGATGGAAGTATTATAGGGTTGGGTGATATGAAAAAAAATCCGTATCGATATATCGCGATAATATCTCCAAAATATTCGCGATATATGGCCATAACAGATTAACATGTTGTAGACAAGGCTAAATGGGCCTAAAATATGCCTTAAACATTTACATTTAATCATCAAAATTAGGACAAAATCGATGAATGAATACTGAAATTATAAACAATAAATAAATTTAATTTAATTTATATAAATTTAAATTATCGAAATTTCAGTCCCGAAAAAGTCAAAGCTACCCCTTTGATCTATCGATCAAGCATTTGTTTTTTATATTGTCATATCGTGATAAGGAGAATATCAAATCCCATAACGCGGTACAGGCTTCTGGAAACGATATATCGATATATATCGTATATCGCCCAACCCTAAAGTATTACATAGTTTTCTGTCACAAATCTTCATTATGTGGGAAAAAGTATGTACCCTTCCACTTTCTCTTCCTCATTTTTTAACACCACTTTAAGCGTACTGGCTTTATGTAACGGTAAATGTATCACAATTATTGTCTTTCCTTGCAGATGTGATTATGGAGGGACATATAGGTTGCATAAATGCGAAGAGTATTCATTCCGTCTTTTCTGTGTTTTAGGGAAATTGTCAATTCCAAATGGTAGCAGACATATTTTATTAGAAAAAACTGAAAATGTGTCAATGCTGACCTGCACGTAATTTTTACTATGGTCAATGATTTCTCAGTAGTGCAAAATTTCGGCTCAAGGAATACTCATGAACTACTCTGGCCCCAAAACTCCTATCAAGTAATGTCAGAGTTTAATATTATTTGAAGCTTTACTAGCTGTACAAGGCTTATTTAATTATATCTTCTTTCCGTGGTGAAAGTGCATTTATTTAACACACTTGCAAAGAATAAACATTTTTAATGCTTATTAGTCCTACCCCTCCTGGCTATGATGCCTCCTTGTTCTTTGAACGTTCTTTCTCTCGCATTCTTTTGTAAGCTGTTCGCCCATATTTTTGTTGTGTAAAGATTCGATGACTGTGAAGAGTGCTAGTTTTGCTCTCAGAGCCCTTTGAAGGTTACCTGGAAAACCATGTATTACCATTTTTTTCAATGACTCTGCTTTCGGGAATTTTTCCTAGTGGATCCCACTCTGTTACTCGTGCACCACGCCAGGACCACTAAGATTTACACCATATATAAATCTTTATTCATTGAACTTAAAAACTACAAGTATCCTGTAATTATTGAAACTATTTATCACCCTCCTGCTACCGTTACTCTACACCATCTTTTAATGAGAACGTATTTAAGCTTTTAACACTTATTAATACCGAGAAAAAACTTGCTCTCTTGTTAGGGACGCATTGACCTTATTCAGTACGATGAGAACAGCCATGTTAATGATTTTCGTGAACTACTTTACTCCTCTTTATTTGTACTTCGCATCTCGAAACCAGCTAGAATAACTGATAACTACTCTTACTGACAACATTTCTGTAGTAATCATAATGTACAACTTACCTCTGACATGATTGTGTGTGGTATAAGTGATCACTTATCTATTTACATAATTCAGCAAAGCTTTCATCCAAGGTCTTCTTTACGTGATGGGGAAGTTTTCTTTAAAAGAGACACTTCTGCTACTTCATTGAGTAAATTTTCTGATGAACTTCGTTTAGTAGGCTGGAATTTTATCTACAATAATTCTGATCCTTAATATGCCTATAATTATTTTATTCATGTTGATTCTACGTTGTATAACTAGAATTGTAAGTTCAAAAGATTCCGCAAAGGAAAAATGAAAAGTACTTCCCTTTGAATGACCCATTGTATCTACTGTCAGGAACAAGACTAAGTTTACTGTTTACAAAAACAAATTAAATAAAATAATTAGACAGGTCAAAGAAATGCATCACCAAAATCTTTTTGATAATAATAAAGGTAATTTCACCAAAACGTGGCAGATAATTAAAGACGTCATTGGATCTCACACAAAAGAAGAGTGCTTATTTTCCCTTTCACATTAACAATAAAATTTCAACCGATATAAACGAAGTTGCAGATACCTTTAAATAGTTACTTTACTACTATTGGTCCAAACTTGGTTCTCAAAATTGTTGGCGATCCTTCTGCCACCTTTGTCTTAAAGTCTTTTTTTTTTCTCTCACCTACAAATGTTTCTGAAATAATTAGCGTGATTAATATACCAGACTTGTAGTGCGAGTACAATGTCATGAGTACGAGTACAAGGCCAGTGTCTGTGTTGTGAGTACGAGTACGAGAACATGTCCTTTTTCATGAGTACGAGTACAAACTTTTGTATTAGTCCCTATGCAGAGTCTTCAAAATCTGCGAGCACGAATACAAATCCATTCTCACGAGTACGAGTACAGACAATTGTGCAAATCCATGAGTACGAGTACGTACTCACTACAAGTCTGTAATATACTATACCAAACAAAGTCGCCCCGATATTGATAACATTCCTGTGAGTGTACCTACAGCAAAATGGCTCAGTATTGCTATCCCTCTGACTCACATTGTAAATTTATCTTTTGCTAATAGAATTTTCCTGGATCACCTCAAACTTGCCAGAAAAAAAGTCGGCTAGTTAACTGGTCCACCCGAAGGTGCTTCAGTCCGGCGCGCAACCGACTTCGTCGGCTGGGCAACCG
>WURT03124569.1:0-11670 GCA_009936505.3 Holothuria glaberrima | reverse complement strand
GTGTCCACTGGGAGTGGTGTTCAGGAAGGAAAAAATGGAATTTACGTAAACTGTAGACATCTCATGTCATTAAACTTGAAAAAACGTTAATATCACATATAATGTTAACACATTTGGTTGGCAGAATAAAATTGGAAAAGTTTCTTAGACAGGCCAAAGAAGGTTCATTTCATTTCATTTATTTGTTTCTTCGTAACTACAAAAAAATAACATTTCTTTCGAGTGCTGTAACAATTAGTAAATTAGGAGTTACAAAAGAAAGTACTCTGAAAGCCTTGGTAGGCTTGTGGAGCAGAGCACTCCCTCTTAGAAATTACAAAAAAGGAAAAAAAGTGAACATTAACCCAAATGATATACAGTTAGCATAAGTAATATGAATGTTACATGAATTAATTACTACGGTCGATTGATAGTTTTCTATCCACTGCTTGAAACACTTGCTTTTAAAACAGGAAATTGACGTACAACATTGGATTTCATTACGAAGTGCATTCAAGGTAGATGGTGCTCTACATGTAAACTTTCCTTCGGAAACTTTGAGTAGAAAAGTAGTAAGCGGAGGTACTTCTAGCTTGTCATGTGTTATGGTCGTGTACTTCACAGGAAATGAGAATATTTGTTGCAAGTACGGTGGGGCAAGATTGTGTACAATGCGGTAAGCAACGATTGCTTCTTTAATGTAGAATTAAGTAAGAAAAATACAACAAACTAAGGGAAGAAAAAGTTTACTAGTATGCTCAATTGCGTCTTCAGAGCACATATGCCGTATCGTCCTCTTTTGTAGAGTAATTAGTTTAGTCAGGTGTGATTTACTTGTTCCAGCCCAGAATGACAGGCAGTATGAAAGGTGTGGTAAGATGAGGGTGAGGTGAGGGAGCGAAGTATATTCCTTGTTAAATAGTGCTTACGTTTTGACAGAACTCCATTACATGGGGCAATTGTAACACTTATGGAACCAATATGTGGCTTCCAAGTTAAACCATCGTCAATAGAAACCCCTAGAAATTTACGTCAGTGTGATGTCGTGTCACATTGAGTCACCGAAATTTCAACCAGTCGAAGGAAACATAGAGAGGGTGGAAGGGACAGAAACAAGAACGAAAGAAATTGAATTGGCTGGCGGCCCCGTATAATTTAAGGAGGAATTTTGGTTCCACTTACCACCATATTGGCGTCTGAAATTGTATGGACAACTTATTCATCTCGAACTAGTCATTGATCCTTAGAAAAGGCCTGCATGAGTCCAGTAGCCGGTGAGAAATGGCAACGCGAGGTAAGGTTTGGTACGATACCACGGGTTTCCCGTGAGTGCAGAAAGAAGTTGAATGGCAGTTACTTTGTGAATTAGAGTGCAGTTTTATACAACCTACAACGTTCGGAATCAGAGATGGTATCATGTGAGGGATAGGGGATTATGTTTTGTTATGTCATCTCCTCGTAGGAGTTTTTTTCATTTTGTTCCTCTGTACTTAGACAACACAAAACAAAAATTCACTAACTTATGGAACCTGTCAACATATGAAAGTTTGAAAATTTTCCAAAAGTAACGGCGTTTTGCATCCAAGCCACCTTAAACAAACAAATATTTCTTGAAGGTTGAAGGAAACAGCCCTTCCTTAGAGCCCTCCCCAGGACGGAGCATACCATAGATGGCAGGTACGCGTGCGCACATTTGACACTGACGTTGTGGGATGTATCTTGGGTAGGATTACTACATAATGTGTTGTCTCCCCATTACCAACTCGTGGCGCCGTCATTGTTTTCATTTTGTTATGTTTCCTTATTTGCATAGTTCCGTTTCATATACCTAACCCGTGAATACCTTCATGATAACCTATAGATGATTTTCACAGTTTTCTGTAAAGATGGTGAAACTAAAGCCCTAGCAGCGTAGTTTTCTATTCTTTTATTTACCGGACGACAGGGTAGGTGACTAGCGGGGGCGATTTGACCATAACTAAAAGAAAGGCTTCCGGTGCAAAGTATCTTAGCCACGATATAGGCCAGTAACCTTGACAGACGATGCATTTTATTCTTAATGTGAATCACTCGTTTTTGCGCCCTTAGTCCTCAACGCATTTCCAAAAGTAAGGATCATTTTCCGGGAAACAATCCTATTATTAAACTTCTTTTATCAATGATAAACACGTCTTTTGAACAGTATATTGTCTTAGAGTGTTTCTATACAAAGATTTCCCAAACAATCCCCTTCCTACCCACTGTCGGCCACCTTTTCCATAACCCTTCTTTTCTGCCCTTGGGGTGTTGCTCCGTCAGGCAACTTAGCACCCTTTACGACAAATTTTGGGGGCAAACCTGCTTTGGATACCAAAGTTTCTTCATAGATGTGCTGCACCCAATTTAACAGTTACGTATATTTGTATCTGCGTATTATTTTCTGGAAGCACGAGGCCTGAGATATCTAATTTTCTCCACGGCAGCACCCCACATACGAACGAGTGATAACTTTGGTGACAATTTTTATGTTTTCCGACGTTTCCCTAACAGTAGCGAAATTGGTTCTGCATGAACAGCATAAATAGCTTTCCAATCATAAAATCCTGAATCCACCACCGCTAGTATGATTTAATCCAGTTACTGTCAAATGCAGGTCTGCAAATAGTGTTGGTTGTACATAAGAATTGACGCCTACATATTGCCTCCCTCCGGGCGTCCCACCAAAAAGTTCTGGTGCACTGAGAATGGGCTAATTGTTTGTACAAGAGGAAACGTTCTGTGCAATATATTGGACGCTGGATTCTTGGCTGTCTTGAAAAAGCAATATTTTTCGCTAGCTTTGCGCGCATCTGTCACTGATGTTTGGCTTAATATGCCTACTTCCTAAATGACAGCATGAGTGATGATACTGTAACGCTGGCGCCATATACGTATCAGTTGTGAAGCTGTTCGAAGCCCTGAGGAGCTTCAATGGCTTATGCGGAGCTTTGTAGATGGTTTGAGATTATGTGCTGCTCCCAGATCCCTGTATTTAAACCTTTACAAAAGTACTGAGATTGTTTTATTGTGTAGAGGTTGCTCCTATATGGGGTAATTGTGTGCTGTTAGGGATTATGAATAGGATAATCCCCCATTGTAAATATCCATTATTTGCAACTGCTGTTTTGCATTTGTTAGGTAACTTTATGTAATTTTAAGCAATGAGTTATTTGCTGTACAAAGAGTTTCGTGTATTTTGACATTCCTAATTAAAGCGTTGAAAGGGTCTCCAGCTGTGGAATATTTTTGAACACTTTACCTGTTATTGTAGGCCTTAACCTTATCTTTATGTTGAAAGGGGTGATTATTGTAAAGCCTTTTATCAAGGAGATCATTTCAAAAGGGGTACACGTGTCCAAGTGACAGTCTAACAGTCAAACAGTCTCACTCTTGTACTCTCGGTACACACCGACAACTAGCAGCTATAGCAGGACAAACTGAGCAAGGTAGTTTACACTTATAGCTCAAATCCTCAAATCCTATTAATAATTCAGCCTAATAGTGTTCGTTTATAGCTTGGTAAAGACAAGTTGTATGAGATAAAAGTGAACCTGATTACCTGAATTCCAATTTTCATTATGATATCTGTACCTTATAAAAATGATGATTGCAATTGTCAGTATGTTAACTTGATTCCTAAGAATGAAAAGACATTATCCTGTTTAATTCTGATAAAAGTTCAGAATTAGTCACACATGTTTTTTCAACTGCCAACTACTGGGTAAACTGTAAGTTGGATTCTTTTGGCCAGGAAAGGTCAAGTAAAGGCATTGACTTTTAGTTTGCTGATCGGGTCTGGAATAGAGTCATGGTATCGCGTAACTGACAGATGTTACGTAAAATTAAATTATGAAATTGTGTAGATCGGCTAATTCTCCTAAATACGTGTAAATGGATATTTTTATTTGGGATTATTATACCAATTGTAAGCCCATGAAAATACCACAGACAAGTGACAGCAATATATTGCCCTTAAGATGCCGACCCGTGTGAAGATCCATGTGGTAGTTGTGTTTGTAATGACGAGTAACAGTATAGTACTTGAGGTATATACTTCAGTTAAAATAGAATTTCTTTTTAATAATATGGCACCTTAAAATAATTACTTGAAACTACCAAATATTATATTTATAAAACCCTTTCAGATGATATAATAGTTTGATAGATACCCATAGTTATCCGTTTGATGTCATGGAGGTCTTGGAGAAGTAACCTTCAAAATGTATCTTCTAGCGATTCTCTTTTACTGTTTGCTCATAGCAATGGCTTAATGCAGCAAAATATACAAAATTAACAAAAATGGTCAGAAACAGCCTTTGAGCATCAGTAAAGTAATAAAAACATTCATGTAACATAAAAACTGCATGTAACTATGGTATTGTATTGCACATGTAAGTGTTCGTTTCTTTTGTCAATTATTATTTTATACTTTTCCTGCAGATAATGGTGAAGCAAGATGGTGCACGGTATCAACGCAAGAAGCGAACAAGTGTATAACAATGAAAACAAAATTTGCTGAGGAAGGACTCACCCCAGCCATTACATGTGTCAATGAAGCTACTCATGAGGTATGGGCTTACTGTGTGTAGAACGAAGAGTATGCATATACTCCCTTTTTATCAAAATTTCCACAAGTGCACGTACAATGTTTTTCTTGGCTGTCTATCTAAAGTACTACACAACATTGTGTATAGGCAACTTGAATAAGTGACAAAAGGTCAAACGACTAGACAGGATTAGAGGTGGTTACACACATACAATGGATAAGAGTACACTGTGCAGCACACACATATTATATACCAAAGTTTTATTCTCTTGTTTACATCACACTATCCTGCATGCACGATACTCTGACCTGCGTATCTCTGCCTGGAGACATGGTAATTCCTTCTCAACCTCATATCTGTATATATCTGTATATTTAGCAAGTGCATTTCCACAACATGGGGACAGGGACTTTATTACTCCGGAGATATTTTTTAGGAGTAACTAGTTAATTGCAAAAATTACAGGTAAATGGAGGGATGTAAAACTTTACGTACATTACGTACATGCATGAAATGCTTATTGCAGTCCACAGAAAACCAGTTTGTAGCAACAGTTCTTGAGCAGATTACTTTTTTTTTCGTCCTCACCAATGCTTGTCTTCGCATGTATACAGGCCCGTGCACGGTTGATGTACAGTTATTAAATTGTACAGGAACGATGTGCGAAATTGAGTTCAGATCGTATATCATTAATACACTTTTACAAACTACACCGTATATCACAAATATGTGTGCTTACTGGTACCAGAAATCCTTCACCTCTCATCGTAGAACTTTGGGCTTCACTGCGACTGCATTTTGTACTATGTAGGGTATTGCTTTTTTGATGCACGGGAAGTTCTCTTGTTACATAGGAATGCTTGGGCAATGTCCCCAAAAAGGACACAAATTTCTCATTCCCAATGCTCCACCCAAAACTACATAAGACTTTGATTTCAATTATGGATCCATGCGAGTAACGTCCCAGTTAAAATGACACGATTCTGAAAGATCGTCGACGTTTTGCGTCTTCCATTTTCATCCTGCGCCTTTTGGACAATTGTGGTAGAAACATTTGCTGCTTTTCAAGGATTATCAAGGTTACTAAAAAGAAATATTTAGCTGCGTAATCGACCGTTCAACGTTATGATGGGGCTTCCTGTTGAAGGACAAACTTAATTGTATCTTCCAAATCACCTTGAAGGTTTACAACTTTGCTCGTTAATTCGATCCTGTTTAACAATGGAATAGTCCAGGCAGGGATACTGGAATGTAAACTTGTCTTCGACGATTTTTAATGGCAGGACGGTTTAGAAAGATTTTAGACAATCTCGTCCAGAAAGCAGTAATATTTCGCCCCATTTTGCAATGGGTAGTGCTTTTCTATTCTCTGAGCCTTCAAATCTGAACAGTACCGATGACAGACCTATACCATATGTTGAAGTATCTTTATTGTCGGTAACAGCAACTGATTATTGTGAGACACAGGGATCTGCTCAGGGTTTTTTTTACCTAAGACCTCCTTGGTAACAAGCACATTGGCCATCATTCTTGGGGGATTTTATGGGTTGTCTGTTTTCTGCCTGTGAAATTTGGAACCTTTATATGGCATATAAGAATTTACAGCATGCCAGATACAAATATACGTAGCTTTGCATGATTAACTTCTGATCTATACGCACCTGCATAGCGGGAGTGGGTCCAGCTGTGCAGCTAAGTGTGGACACATCCCTGCTTACATATGTACAAGAAACCTTCTATCTGTTACATTATGAGAAACATTTACAGTCAACTCCTAAAATACAAATCGATTCTTCTTTCTACATTCGAACTATTTAAACAATTTCGCACATGGTGCCTGTATTTTAGCACACAGAAGGGTACACAGTGTGAAAAGTCCTGCAAATGTTGATTAATATTTACATCATTTAGTGATGTGTAATTGACTTTGGCGAAGCTTTTGTTTCAAAATCATCTGCATTGTTGTATAACCATCATGCTATAGCCTGCAAACCATTTCTTCAAATGAATTCCCTTACAGGCATGCATGGCCAGCATAGCCAATGGGAGGGCAGATTTGATTACTTTGGATGGTGGTGATGTGTTCACTGGAGGAAGGCTCTACGGCTTAAGACCAATTATGGAAGAAATATATGCAGATGGTTGGTATAACCTTAATCCAATGTATAAATATGTGTATACAATTAGCCTCACTAGAGTAGTACATACGGCCTCAGGGGTAACCAGGGATTATTTACAGTCAAAATCAATGACATAATTATTACTGCCTAGCGATCGGATTTCACATGCTGTACCACTGTACCACCAGCCTCTCGGTTGACCCACACTTCTTTCCTCAAACGTTGTGAACCTTCCTACTTTTTTTTTAAAATTTTTACTGAATATATCCTGTTTTCTTCCCTTCCCACCAATAATTTGTCAATATAATGACTACTTATAAAAGCATCTCATGTCTGCAACACTTCATTTGCCTAGAAATGATAGACAGCCCTGCTTTTGCCTTGTTTTATTTAGAATTGTGATATTTCCCCTACTTTTTCGATTGATTCCCTTGGACCCCCTGTTCTTTTTCAGCCCATTTGCCTGCCTCACTTTGCAACTTTCAAGGACCTTATTAATCGTAGCCAGGGTGATGTCCTACAGTATATCACCATTACCAAATTGACTTCAACCTACAGTATGTAGTAATGTTACACGCAAATCTCACGAATCGATATAACACAGCATATTACAGTAATTGGTATTATGGGAGGACAAGTAGTATATATTTGACAACTAAATTGATATGAAGAATGCACTCAATTTTTGCAGACATAAATTTTGTACTCAGCTTTGCATGCAACTGTAGGTGTAAAACACGCTTGGTTTCGCACATGGTATGCCTGAAAGTAATTTCAGAAGTTTCTGAGCGGGTTGGTCCTCTAGCTCAGAGCTTTCAAATGGGTCAAATGCTGAAAGGTGTCCCTGATGTTGAGTTTATAGCCAATGAAATGCACCTTGATCAGAGGTTCCTGCCTTCAGTTGTTATGAGATCAGCTATTATGTTTAGGTCACATTCCAACTGTAGGTCTGGGTTTGTCCAACATCTGATACAGGCACAGAAATTCTTTCTAGCACAGGCGTCGTTTTTCCGGTCGATCTTTACGAGAGGATCCTTTACGAGAAATTTCTGTTGGAACAAAGTGCGTATCAATTTGTTAAATTTTCTTGGACAATTCATGCTCCTGGAAAACGCGCTATTTATAAATTCAAGGGATCATCTTGATGGGTCCCGATGTAACACCGTTGATTGGGGTTGTCTTTATGTGAAAGAACTACATTAGGATATTACTATATCTCAATATACGACGGAACAGAGTCAAATAAAACGAGGAACAATCAGGTTGAAGTTTCAATGTCGAGAATGGTACACGCAATGAATTTTGTTTCCCCCTGATTGAATTCTTCACAATATAAAAATGTAAGCTCAGTGGTAATTCCCAATACATTTCATCACGTGAAATCTGGGAAATGGCCAAATATCCCATTTAAAGAAGTAGTTCAAATAACTGCATACTATTCAAAGTATGCGAGTTTTCCCAGACTAACCATTTTTGACCTATACGTATCACACTGAAAACATCATACGCTGAGCCACGAAAAAATGCGAAAACACACTTGACAACTTGTGCAATAGCAAAAATTGAATCTGTGGGTTTTCATTATTAAATTTAACCAAAACTGACACCACTATCAGTCATAGATGTGAGGGAGGCTGAAGAACTCAAATGTAAACTCATTGCAGTTTCGAACTGGTTACTTTTAGATAAAGGTCACGTGTGACCATTCTTTACGCTTTCGGCTATCCCAACCCATTGTATCTATTTTTCATGTTTAAAAGGGATAACTAATTTCGAAAAACAATCAGACAGGGTAGAAGAGTTTTAGAAGCAATTTGGGTTGCCTTTCACTAGTTCCGATCACCCTTTTCACAAACTGATATTCTGAATTCCTTTCAAAACATGTCTGTTTTACAGTCTCAATCTACTTTTTAACGAGTTTCAAATCCAGGGTGTCCTGTCCTTTTGCCCTTAGATGCCAACAGGGGCCCTTAGGCAAGCCCATGCACCCCTACCGACAGGGGTAGAGTAAGGCTCCATTTTTGCCTGTGATTATGTACTACGTTGTACTATCAAATCCCAGAGAAATCCTTGGATGGACATACATAATTTATTGTGCATATGAATAGTCAATTACCATGCATTTGTAATAACAGCTTGTCATTGATGTATTTGCAATTTGTTGGGTTTATGTAGCTCCCTTTGTCCTGCATATGCAAACTGAATTTATTGCTACTGCAGAAAAGAATTTGGAATGACGACAGGCGTGACTTAGAATTGGATTTATACTTCCGGTGTAAATTTTTGTTCTGTTTAGACTACCAGAGTGAGTTTCGTTTATTAAGAGATGCCAGTGTATGTGATAAAATCATTTCCTCATAGCAAACATGAAGCTTTATGTAAAAATCGAAGTCCACGCGTAAATGTCATCGTTCGTAATTTATACCATGTAAATCATAGGTTTGACATTTATACTGACATTGCTGGTTGAAAAGCTTGAATGTGATCCTCAAATTGTTCTGCTGGCCTTATTTGACCCTGCAAGATGAAAATGTGCTGATAACTTTAAAAAAAAGTATTCAGGTAAAAACACGCTTTTTGCAACATTGAGCAACATGGTGGTTTCCTTCTGGATTTGTGCTGCAAAATGATTCCCCTAGAAGATGTCATTGTAGATTGTTCGTTCCTCTTTCCTTTTTTTTGCGTAAAGGTAAGAAAGGATACAATGCTATTGCAGTAGTAAAGAAATCCAACAGAGATGTTACCATAAACAACCTGAGGGGTAAATCAACCTGTCATACAGGATATGGAAGGAATGCTGGCTGGAACATCCCTGTTGGGTTTCTCCTGGAGGAGGGCAAGATGCCGTCGGTGGGATGTCAGAGCAGTCTTCAGTCAGCATCTCATTTCTTTAATTTGAGTTGCGCCCCTGGTAAGAAAGATTCAACTGACATTCCTTATATGCTCTCGTAATCTTAACTCCTTTCATAGACTACAAAGGGAGATAAGATGCAGTACTTCACCTAAAATTAGAAAAGTGAAGTTGTGTGAGTGTCTGAGTATCTGGGTGTTTGGGTGCTTGTGTGTGTTTTGATGTGTGCCCTTGTGTGTGGTTTTAAAATGTGTGCTGTTAACTTGGTTGGTGGGATATCTGATTAAAAATAGTCTTGTTCATGCGTAAATATGACGTCATAAGTCTGAGTTCAAATATCAAAAGTTGCAAAATGTGGCTTCTGCAGTTAAATGCTTAGCAGTGTGTTAGAGAAAGTTTTTAAAATACACTGTATGTTCAGAAAAACCTTTGAATGAAATGGTGTTGGGGTTGCAAAGGAGAGGGGCGGGTCAATTCTAAAAAAAAAATATTCTAGAAAAAGTCAAAGGTGACACAATTCCAAAAAAATGTCACGATCTCATCCTTAACTGTAAGTCTGATCAAGTTTAAACTTGGTGGATAGGTAACTTACTGTTAAACATTCGAAGAGTTAATTCAAGATGTCATAAGTAAACGGTCATTGGTCAACTGTCACATTTTCTGACAATTGGCTGCTTACCATTATTAGCAATCCGTATGTAATAAAAAGTACTTCAACAATTTCACTTTTATTTCATTTCATTTGTTATACACAACATTTAAAAAAAAAACTGATATAAATATACAGAAAACAATGGGGAAAGCGTGGAAAGCAGTACACTTGCACTTAGCAGCCCTCCTCTACAAAAAGTGAAACGAACAAAACAAAAGTAAAGAACAAAAAGACAGACTTAGCAAAAACTCCCCCCCCCCCACCACACCCACTCATCTAACAATTATGCATAAGACAGAAGTAAAAGAGGTAAAAAGAAAAATGTTGAAACTAGTACTTAACAATAGAATAAATTTCAAAATGACGCTGATGAGTTTTTAAAATTAGGAGTCAAAGGTACCAAATGTAGGTCGAATGTCAAATTTACCTAAGTTAAGCCAAAAGGTATTTCGTAATCTCCACCATAACAGTAGCTCCTATCGAGTTCAAACTTGGAGGTTAGTAGCTGACTACAAAACAGGGTGCATGCGTAGTTCATGACATCATACGCCGCACGTTACAAGTTAGTAACAAATAAGTGCTTTGCCATTACTTGTCTAGTAGTATGTTAGAGAAAGCAATTAAACCACATCATATGTTTAGAATGATAAGACAAGTTTTAAAACAGCACATTTTCTTGGTTGCTAAAGTGTGAGATCAATGTCAAAGGTTGAGTTTGCAAATTCTTTGTGAGAAATATGTCTTAAGTTCTTTCTTAATCAATTCTCTCAATTTAAAGGTTGGTTGATAAGTATCTGCAGTGAAAACCGGCATACCCGAGGATGTCATAGGTCACATATCAAGAAGTTAAACATTAAAATAAGTAAAATAGGTATTTGCATGATAAATAAATATATATATGTATATATATATGAATTTACATTCTTCAAATTCTACACAAATAGTAGCATCGTCACGCCTATACTAACATACATTTTACACACTTGGCAGCGCATCCAAATAACGTAATGATGGAACACTCCCTATGAAAAACATACCCTTGGCCGTAACAAGGACCTGAGCAACTTGAGCCATTTCCCCTATGTAATTTATTACCGTCGCCAAGTAGTTTAACCATGTGGCTGTGTGTGTTATTTGTAAATTAACCTTCATTTCACATCTTGCGTTGATAAAGGACACATTGGTGTCCGAAGTATTCGCTGTTTTGTCACATGTCCCTGGCCTGATATTATCATCATTGTAGGTGTTTTCTACTTATCATTTTATGTATAAATGGTAAATTCCATACAGCGGAACGTAATATACGCAATTAATTCAGTTTTGACCAAATAATGGACACGTATCTGTTAACATGTATGGCTGAGGGGCCATTGAATTTACGTACATGTTTACCATTTTAGTTAAAGGTGAAATATATGCCTGTGTATTTTATTATTCTTCCTTCCCCTTAACGTTGTCGTGATACACAAATTTCCCCCTAATGGTGGATCCAGTGGAGTTAGT
>WURT03124558.1:0-11671 GCA_009936505.3 Holothuria glaberrima | reverse complement strand
AATGCTTTGGGGCTTTGACCCCGGTGACCCAGATGACCTTTGACCCCGCCAAAAACAAGAGGGTTCTTCCTCTCACCGTACTGCATCTACATACTAAGTATGAAATCAATCCAAGCTTCGCACCTTGAGATGTCGTGTTAACAAGGTTTTCGGATTATGACCCCCAGTGACCCCACATAACCTTTGACCCCCACTAAAAACAATAGGGTTTTTCCATTCACCATAATGCATCAATACACTAAGTATGAAATCAATCCAAGCTTCGTACCTTAAGATATTGTGTAAAAAAAAAAGGTTTTCAGGCTTTGATCCCCAGTTACCCCAGATGACCTTTGACCCCCACTAAAAACAACAGGGTTCTTCCTTTCACCATAACGCAACGACATACTAAGTATGAAATCAATCCAAGCTTCCTAACTTGAGATATCGTATCAACAAGGTTTTCGGAGTTTGACCCCGGTGACCCCAGATGACCTTTGACCCCTGCTTATAACAACATGATTCTTCCTCTCACCATAAAGCATCTACGTACCAATTATGAAATCAATCCGAGCTTCCTAACTTGGTTTTTAACTGGGTTTTTGCAGTTTGACCCCTGGTGACGACAGATGACCTTTGACACCCGCCAAAAACAATCGGGCTCTTCATCTCACCATAACGCATGATCATCCTACGTATGAAATCAATCCAAGTTTTCTAACTTGAAATATCGTGTTAACAAGGTTTTCGGAGTTTGACCCCCGGTGACCCCAGATGACCTTTGGCCTTCGCCAAAAAC
Organism: Holothuria glaberrima; assembly: GCA_009936505.3. Classification (NCBI taxonomy): domain Eukaryota; kingdom Metazoa; phylum Echinodermata; class Holothuroidea; order Aspidochirotida; family Holothuriidae; genus Holothuria; species Holothuria glaberrima. The sequence continues at coordinate 10,893 of WURT03124558.1, read as the reverse complement.
AATAGGGTCCTTCCTCTCACCACAGCGCATGTACATACTAAGTATGAAATCAATCCAAGCTTTCTAACTTGAGATATCGTGTTAAAATGTTTTCGGAATTTGACCCCCGTGACCCCAGATGACCTTTGACCCAACAAAAAAACAATAGGGTTCTTCCTCTCACCATAACCCATGTACATACTACCTACGAAATCAATCCAAGCTTTCTAACTTGAGATACCGTTTTAACAATTTTTTCGGAGTTTGACTCCTAGTGACCCCAGAAGAGCTTTGACCCCCACCAAAAACAATAGGGTTCTTCCTCTCAACATGGGGCATCTATGTACCAAGTTTGAGAACTGTCAGACTTTCCCTTCTGGACATATCGTGTTAACGAGCAAAGTGTCACAAACACACACATACTAACACACATACATACATACACACATGCACATAGAAAATGTCCTCACCTTGTATGAAATGTTGGGTCCATACAGGTTTTTTCCTATCAAGGAGAGGACCTCATTGTTCTTTGCTTTGTGTTTGCTTCCTTAACCCTAACCTTAACAATAGATTGTCTATTGTTCTTCACCTGAGGACCCCTGAAATCTTTTGTTCTGACACCTGACGACCTCATCTTGAATAGAAAATGTGCTCACCTTGTATGAAATGTTGGGTCCATACACACATACGCACACACACGCACATACACACTTACATGCACACACGCCACCATGAATGCATAGGTCATCATCAAAACCAAAAATGGAGCCTACTGCCGTCGTGCTTGGCTCAGCAGAAGCAATGAAGTAGGGAAAACAACTGGAAAAAACGCCGTGGCCAGCCCGACTTAAACCAATTAGTTAGAAACTAACCAACCAATTAGTTAGAAACTGAGCCGTAAAACCTCATCTGACTAACTAACTACAAGCAATTTCCAAGATTTCTGAAGTTTTATTTCGTTGACCTAAGATACCCTTTTCCTAGCAAAATAAGTATCCTTCAGCTTCTGACTATAATGCATCCACATGTCAAGTATAAAGAGTATCCATGCTCCCTACCGTGAGATAGAGAGTTTAAAATGCTATTTTTGTTACCTCTGGTGACCTGATATGACCTCTGAACTCCAGCAACAACAAGAGGTCTTTCTTTTGGAAATGGTAAATCCATATACCAATTATACAGTGTCCAGTCCATCATCCCCTATCTTGAGATATCGTGTTTAAAGGCAATTTCCAAGGTTTTTAATGTTTTACCTGAAGTGACCTCAGAAAACCTTTGACCTGTTTCCAAACACCGTAGTGTTCCTTTTCTGAATATAAAACATCCACATGCTAAGTATGGAAAGTATCCATGCCTTCTATCTTGTAATATTGTGTTTAAAAGGTTTTCATCTGCACGTGTTTATTATTTCAGATGTGGGGTGCATGTCATACCACGAGCTATGTTGATTAACGTGGAGGATGGTTTCATCAGTTCCAATTCTTTTGCTCCAACAGCACCCTTTGTTTCTGGTGTAAGGGCGCAGGAGATGACGAGAAAGTCGACGAGAGGAAGCATGTCTCGAAGTTTAGGGTAATATACCGCCCCCAACTTTTCCTCATCTTCTTGTCTGTGAATAAGTGAAAATAATGTGTGAATTATTTTACGGTTATCATGCTGCTTATATTGAAATTACAATCCTTAAGCAGCATGCAGGAGTGAATATAAAACCAGCCCCTGGGGCTATCCTCTTTGTATATAAAATGAGTTGGGCCATTAAAAAAATGTCTCAAAAATGCAATTTTTCCTTCGCTTCGCTCGCACCCATCATAAATATTTTTGCGTTATTAGTTCGTGCGGGGCAAGTTGTGCGAAATTATTGTACCCAAGCCCCTTGACATGGCTCGTTTGCGACGACTACCTTGTGGACCCGCATATGTACTGAGAGTGTCTTCGGCTCTGGCGCACAACAGTTCCACGGATACCCTGATACGTGATACAACTAATGTACGCTTCACGGCAAAAAAAAAAAAAAAGGCCAGCATTCTGAGGGACGTGAGACGCAGTAGAACACCTCCGTACGAGAAGCTGAACTTTAAAACAGTAGTCTGCTTTCCCTGATTGCAGTAGGATAGAGTTGTAAAGGAGTGAAATTAAAGGTGTAAACTATTTTTGCCGGTAGTGATTTATTGCAACAGGGAAACCAGCATAACCGTAAATAACAGAAATCAAGCTTTGTCAGCTCTGACGTCAGCGAAAAAACCATCGTTGCTAAAGTTTACCTAAAGTCTAGAATTACAAGAATATTTTCAAGTTTAAGAAGTTAATCTCATTCACCAAACTACATTTTCAAAGTTTACTTCATTGCTCAGGTTAAAATGCTGAACCTTTCTCAGTTAATTCGAAATATTCGATTGTGCCATAATTTGTGATGTTCTTGTACACTCACATTAACTACTTTTGTTTCCTTTTGAAATTAATATGGTTTTATGATCCATTACCTAACAGGGCTTGTATAGTCAAGTCACCCTACCACAGTAAGACAAGTGAAAACATTTCGACAGAACGAAAGAAAGTAGCTTCCGAAAAAAAAGAAAATAAAGACGGTAGTTTGTGTAGTTCAAAAATTACATAAAAACTATTGCGCCATTTTAAATTGAGTGAATAAACTTTTAATATTGATACCTCAAGTCAGGAATGTCATATGGTGATGGGAGTTTAGCCATATGCATTTATGCATGTTTGGCCATATGCCCCAGGGGCTGGTTTTATACTCACTCCTGCATGCTACTTAAGGATTGTAATTTCAATATAAGCAGCATGATAACCGTAAATTGGTTTGGCCATATGCTTTCTAACATTTATTTTTGGAAGTATTAAACGTAAGATTTGCTTTAAGTGTTCAGTAGAAATAGTCAAGCCCCGTAGCCAAAAGGTGGAGGGGGGGGGGGTGGAGTGATCGACGCTTCTTAGCAAAAATGTTCGCCTCCCCTGAAAAATGAAAACTACTTAACACATTTCTGCATATCTCGCCCCCTAAAAAGTATTTCGGCCCTAAGAAGCCATCTTTTCCCTTCAGTACCTTGTCTAACTACGTCCTAGTTACCACTCGCCTTTTACGTCTACTGTTGTACAGAACTTTCATTCTAAACGCCTTTGCCTTTTCAGCTACTTTGCATCCAATGCTGCCCATACCCACAATGCCAAGGGTGGTACCACTCACGTCTTCCCCAAGGAAAGTATAGGATGCCTCCCTCATACTTTCCGGTGATTTTGCTCGGATGCTTCCTGTCGATAAATGATAAGATGAAGATAGATAACACCTCCATATAAAGGCGTGTGCATATAGCAAGCCGATAAAGGTTGGAGGTGACGGGGTAACTTTTGCACATTTTGAAGGAAGAATTGGGCCCGTAGCCACGGGGGGGGGGGCATTTCGGGGCAATGCCCCAAAATATTTCTGCCCCCAGATGAAATTTGAAACTGCATAATAATTAATGTGGTAGAATCTTTTATGCCCCCAGTCACAACACTTGCCCACCATCACAACACTTGCCCCCCTAAAAATGTGAAGCTGGCTACGGGCCCGGGAAGGACGGCTGCTAGGGTCACTGAGACGGTGAGTAAATGGATCCATGAAATTGTGCAAACATCTGGGTACATTGGCTGACCCCACTTACAATTTAGCTACTGAAGGCATGTTTTACCTTCTATAGAGGTATTGCATGTAACGTCAGGCGATTGGGACAGCACACGCGCAGTAAACGTATTTACCACACAAGCGCACGGCAGCTGAAATTTCCAGTTGGGTCCAGTTGAACTAAACTGTACTAGACCAGTTCAACTGTCTAGTTCAACTAGACTGTTCTAGAAATTGGGAATGTCCAGTTGAAAAGTCCAGTTGAACTGGATCCAATGATATGCAATGATATACTTCAAAATCCATTTTTTTTTCAAACTTCCCATCGACTCTCTGGTGAAGATCCAAAGGGCGGAAACCAAACAAATACTCCCGAAGGAGTTCTGCTCCCTTAAGCAGCTACAACCCCAAGGGACATCAACTTAATTGAACCCAACATGGCCAACCAATCGACCCGGCGTGCAAAGTCCCGTTTTAGACTGGTTGAAAAGAACAGACTTCATCCTGGGAGCTCTACCGTCGTGATATTGGTCCAAAACATCTAGCTTCTTACATGTACAGGTACTTTAGTGATGTGTCAAGACTTATGAGTTACTAATGCAGAAATTCAAATATAGATTACAAATCAAAAATGATAAAAACAGTTTAATAAATAGCTAACCCTGCTATAAACTTTGTGTGTTCATTGCGCATTTTGGGAATAAATTTGAAAAAAAGAAACGGTGACAAAACACCTGGTCTGATAAAATGCATTTTTGCTCGATTAAGCAAATTATATAACACCACTTGAATTCAACTGAACTTAACTGAATGGGTTCAACTGGACCTAATGGGGCCAGTTCAACTGGATTTTATTGGACCAGTTCAAGTGGACATCCTGGACCAGTTCAATTGGACTTTACTGGACCAGTTCAGATGGAGTTTGCCGGTCCAATTTTATTGGACTTCACTGATTGGCTGATGAATTGCACTTCACTGAACTAGATCAACTGGAGCTTCCTGGACCAATTCAACTGGACTTTCCTTGACCCTGCAGGCCAATTGAATTTTATTGTGATCAGTTTAAAGTACAGTTTAACTTAATTGGGATATTTTGTGACTGGATAAATTGAACTTTACTAGTCTAGACCCAGTTAAAGAGGACTTTAATGTTATCAGTACAGCTGAACTTTACTGGACCAGTTCAATTGGACTTTGTTGCGGTTACTTTAACTGGACCTTACTGGACCATGTCAACAGGACTTAATTGTGACTAGTTCAACTGTACTGTACTGCACCAGCTCAACTGGAATTTATTGTGATTGGTCCAACTGGACTTTACGGGACCAGTTCAACTAGACTTAAATGTTTTGATCAGTAATTGTCTAGGTGAAAACTGAGAAAAAAGGTCAAGGGACTCGAACGCATAATGTGAGACCAAATGATTTGAGCAGACGCGGTTCTGCGGGGTCTAGGTAGCGGGCGGGGTATCTTGTTCTTGAAAGAGGGAAACAATGGTGTCTCACAATGGAATACTTAAATACAACTTGAAAGGTTTCGAAAGTGCTATTTTAAGCAATAGACGAGATATTTTGGCGGAGGTTTCTTGGTACGCTCTGTGCAAACTGATGGTGATGCTCTGCTTAGATAGTGCACATATTGTACCCCCCCCCCTTCCATTTGATATTCATGCAACAGCGCCTGAAAGTTCCGTATAATCTTGCAATATCATTCATGGAAGGGGAATTAGTAAGCCTAAGTAATCTTAAGGGATTTGAAAATTCGTTCTTATAGGAGTTAGTTAAAGACCTGCATTGTCAGCTTATTAGAGCAACAGTAGTGGTGCCAACAATAAAAGTCGGAGAAGTAATTGAGCTATTTTTGCAGATCTTAAATAAGCATATAGAATGCGAGGAACTTTGAAAATTAAAGTTATGGTAACTTGCCACCAAAAGAAGCTGTATTCACTTGTCAGTTAAAGAATAAAATCCCCCAATGAAAGATCCGTTGCCGGGAATTATTTCAATATCTTTTACAGTTCTCAAGATATGCCTTTTTCTGTTATGGGTGCATAGTGTTAAGATATCGTTTTTTAGCTCTACATAAATTATCTCTTAATTACTGATCAGATAGTTTAAAGTTTGGTGAGTGATATCAGTATTTTTCAAGGAAACAATTTTAACTTCCGTGATTAATCCCTCGGGGATGGGCCAAATCTACAGGTGTCCTTGAAATGAAAAAAAAAAACACAAAAGCTAACATTAGCCATATTTGGCATGTCCCTCTTTCGACATCACAAACAATTGCATGTATACTTCATGTTTATTCATGGTGCAAGTGTGAAATCGAAATTAGTCTACAAAATGGTCAATATTTGATATAGTTTGATGAAATTTCGACTGTTTTCTGGATTTTTAGTGCTTTTTACATCAAATATCCAACTACAATTTGCAAGTCACCAGATCTTAACTTAAAGCTTTTCATTCCACGCAGATGGAAAAACCAAGTCATGCAGTCATGTCTTGTTTAATTGCTTCCTAAGTCTTTCTCCAATCAGGGCCTCAATGTTTTAGAAGTTTTGTTGAGGCACAGTGTATTTATACCTAATTCAAACGAACCTACAGGCCATTCATGCTCCCCCGGACTGTCGGACCGAATTCCCTAGCTCCGCTACTGCCTACAAACCGACAAAACTTACAGAGAATACGTCGTCAGAAGGGTTTTCCTAAAAATATGAATCCAAATGTTATTTCACCGTGACCATTGTTCCCTTCTTTAACCAGCCTTCCTGTTTGAACTTAGCACCATACTGTAGCAGAGCAGAGAACGAAAAGGCGCACACACGCTCTTTATTGCATTTGACAAACTTGCGGGTGTTCACTTAATTACATATAACGAGCTGATGATTACAGCTTAGCGTGGATTTCCAAAATGATATTGATCAGTTATGAAATCAATGCACGATTATTTATAGTTTGCATAACAAAATGTTCGGCCCTAAATCGAACTCCTTTACCAACATACTACAGATGTGAAAACGGGTTAAATATCCAAATTGTTTCAAGGGGCTGCTCATACAAACTATCACCTCGTGGGACTGAAGCCGACCTCGGCTCCACATATTTGCCCTAACCTTTCTAAATTGCAGTTTATCACTATTTAAAACACTGATTTTGTACTACAACTCTGCATCAACCACATCTGTAAGGGAGAACATTTGACTTCTAAAACCCTGTAAATTGCAATGCTTCGGAATAAAATTGCACTCTCAAACACAAAATTGTCGCTACAGTTACTCTTCATCCACGTATGGATCGCCAGTATTGGACTAAATAGTTTTCATTCCAAACGCAATGTAACTTGAAGGAAATCGCGCTCTCAAACACAAATTTGTTACTACAGCCCTAGAATGGTCACACATGGGCCACTAGTTTGGAGAACATTTGACTTTCAAATCAGTTGGGTTGCTCTATGGTGGGGGGGGGGGGTGGGCTCGATCTGGATGAGAAAGCTTCAAAGTGGTGCATTTCAGGTTGTGTACATCCGATGCCTTGACACTTACAGAGAAAAGCGCTACTATAGGTTGTTGCTGAGAGTACGAGCAAAACTTGATAATATACTTAGACCGTCAGAATCCCCCCAAATCCACCACTGGTCTGAGGTTAATTTTAAAACACAATTAGTCCGTGGCAGTCTTCTTTTTAGAACTCAGAAAATTGAAGAAATCGATTGATGAGTATGATGAGAATAGGTGTATTAAACTAGCAGACGCAGTCTACAAATTTATCTCCGTTTTGATATTTTGTTCATGAAAACGGAGCACAAATATCGTACAAAAACTGTACATACGATTTACTTCATGTAATCCACATTAAACACCTACTAGTCATATTTACTTATGGCTATTTAGCCTATTCATTAACTTTGAGGTACTCTCCGTTTTAGAAAGGGTTACAAGAACTATTCCCGTGACCTTCCCGTATACAAAACAAAATTGAGGTGCTAGGATTTGGTACGATACTTACATAACATATAACATGATATCTATCATGAGTATGTTTTACGTACGGCATATATCTACATATTGCTGCATGGTGGACCGAACTCCTGCATGATGACATGGGGCCGCTCTAAAATCCATAAAGGGTAGACGAGCCTTTCAAACTCCCTACCTACAGGCCTGTGCCGTATAGTTGGCATCGAACATGAATCAGATTAGAAATGGCCGGATAAAGTTAATATGTGCGTTTTAACAAGAACCTCAAGTAGGGCTCTTACAGCCCCTTGGATTGTTCCAATTAACTTATGACATCTGTGTGAGGTTAAGCTTTGCATCAAAATACCATAATTATTCGCCAATTTTATTGGCCACGTGTACCTTAACAGATTATATACAATATAATGACTTTTAAAAGAGAACGATTTTTTGTTACCTTCGATAATTCTTCGAGATATTGCTAGTATTAAAGCAAATACCAGGTCAGCACAGGTCTCCGATTGAACTTCTGGGAGGGTCGACCAGGTAACTCCACTTTTTCGAAACAGATCGAAATCTAGAGTGTCTGTCCCGGTGGATTTGCAACAGAAAGTTTTAAGGTTTGGCATGAGTGCTAAAAGTTCACGTGTGATTGGTTCTCTCAAAAACGGACTGTAAAGAATACCTTCGACTTCTTTCCCATATTCAACTCTGTCCTGGTTGAATTGTTCAAGAGTAATGAGGTTGAAGACTTCATCCAACATTTTCATGTGATGAGGTATTAATTCATACGTGAATAGGAGCACAGTGGGTTTCTTACCATCTTCATTTCGCCGGTAGTTTGTACGGACGTCCTTCAATACAAGAATAGTAAAAAAATCAGTAACAAATCGGTACAAATGAGACACAATCTAGAGAGGAGGGAAATAGGTATCCTGTAAATGCATTCATGGGCGGCGATCCCGGGGGCAAGTCCCCCCCCCCAATATTTGAGAAATCGCCCATTGACTTTGATCTTCCACACAGTAAATTATTTTAAAATAGGTTCATGTCCCTCCCCCCCCCCCATATTGAGAACAAATCGCCGCTCTTGCATGCATTTTCCTTTATGAGTGTATTTGTGTAACGTAGTCACGGTAAGGATACAACGATTTGGCCAAGGCCAAACATACTGTACTGTTTCATGTTTATTTGTAGCCTTCGTGACTCAGTTGTTCTTAACAATTGTACATGCAAGCTGCATTCGGGAGAGCAATTTTCACCTCCGCTGCTGACAATGTTTTGCCAGCAGCAAGCTGAGCCTCTTTTGCCGGAGAGATTGAGAGAGGAATGGGGGGGGGGGTATGACACACCAGGACTTTTGTGCCGTTATCCCTTGCCGGAAAGAGATGATGTTGGTTCCACATTAATAAAGGTAAATTGAGAAGTTGCAATTAATATGCCTACACTAAAGTCAGAGATGACTGTTGAAGATTCATATTGTTTCAAACTTTTAGAGCCTTGAACCACAGCATCATCATGAGTCACCCAAGGTTTACTGCTGGGACATTGTGTCTAGTAATCTAACATCATGTGAGCAAAAATGACCTTTAACCCCATCAAACATTAAAGTGAAACTTAAACTCACAAATACCTGCTTTACAGAACGAAGTATGGAATATCTATAAGGCCGATTAACCGCTCTGACCCTTAAAAATGTTTGGCTTCCACCAAATTTCTTTGAGCCTGGACCTTAAAATTTACTTGCCGACAGTGCGTGTTGTTGGAACGTTTCTATGATCGACGGGGCTGAACCATAGAAATCCCGATTTTTCAGAGATCTGGACGTATTTTGGCCACAAAACCTTCAAAGTGAAAATTAACTGGCTAGGGCGGGTGCCGCAGCTCCGAAACTCTCCGGTGCCGACGGCCCTATAGCTACCCTATCTGTTCCGTCCTGGACTGATACCGCTTTTCAAGTAGGCCATCGATACACTTTTCCCTATGGTAACTTGAAATTAACTTTGACTTTATCAAATTGTGTTTGATTTGTAGGCCTACTTGATGCGTTTCCCCGAGAACACTCAAATTTATGAGTCTATGCCATTTGATCATTTAAGCTGGCTGTACTTAATATCTTCCATGTATGAATTGTGGGACCTCTCAGGGTTACATATCTTTAAGTAGCACGTTTTTGCAGTTTGACCTCTGACTTGATTGCCACAAATGAAAAAAAAAATGAGATGGGCTGCCATAGCGTGTAATAAATACTGAAGCATGTATCGATATGCTTTGTATAAGATGCCAAAAGATTAACCTCATTGATAGCGTGCTACGTACTGGCACTTTTTAAGCTAGAATCCATGGTTTCCTTTTCGGTACGGTGATCTCAGACGACCACAAGCCGGTAACGAATGGGAGAGCAGCGGGTGCATCCCCGGGAATAAATTTCGCCCTTAATTAAAGAATTTAAAAGTAATGTAGACAATGCCTTTTATTGTGTTTTGCCCCACTAAAATGACTTCTTCGCTGGAGCAGTTTCGCCCCTTCAGGACCTTGTCCGGCTACAGGCAGCTACCGATACCGTTTTACTTTTACAAAAAAACAATAGGTTTTTACTTCGACTAGAAAACTGCTAGCCAAATAATGCGATCGTCACAGTAGTTCTCGGCAAGGCGTTTAGAGATTTTGTCTTTGAATTGCGTTTTCTTGGCTGTTTCGTAAGCTACGGATCTGAAATTTGGAGCGGATGTGTAACGTGTCACGCAGATTCTACCACCAAAAGTTTGTTATGATCGATGGATATATGAAGTTCCTAGAGCTTGTTTCCAATGTTTGGCCATAAAAACCATCTTCCCCTATTTGTGCCCGAAAGTTAGCACACCAGTTCATGAGTTGTCCATGCTCATAACTTGTTCAGGAATAATCGGTATCACGAGAAATGATGTTTTAAGGGGGCAATTTTGAATTGAAAATTGACCGTTCCGCTTTGGGAGGATTTACTCCTGATTGGAACAAAAGAAAAAATATAACTGATCTCAGCTGCTTTTAAATCTTGTCAGTAATCTTCTCTGTAAATTTCATTCCATTTCATCCACTTATGTGGGAGAAAATCTGAAATAAAATTATCTTCTTTTCGTCCGAAAGAAACGATTCTATTTAGCGCAAACACTTGTTTGGCATTTTGAAGCCAAGACCGTGAGGACAACGCCAGCTGAATAAAAAAGGGGATCGCTGTAGTAGTAATCCATCTGTTTACATTTATATATATATATATATATATTTTATATGAATGAGTGAACCAATGCTGTATTGAATAGTCGCATGAAGACCTTAGGTCTTTATTCCTCTAACATAG
>WURT03124547.1:0-11671 GCA_009936505.3 Holothuria glaberrima | reverse complement strand
ATTTTGCTGGGCTTTGTTAGGTATTCGGTTTGTTTTGGGTTTTGTTTAGGGTTTGGGTTACAGGGCATCTTATGGGGATTTTGCCCTCCTTTGCCTTTAAATTTGTTATGTTATGTTATGTTATCTCTGACCAGTGAGGAAATTCCAGTTGATTACACAACAGATAAGCTATTGAAATGTCCTCTCATTGCACAGTTAAATCTTTTGTGTAGAATATGCACAGGAAGTCTTTTGTTACTGAAAGATGGGCTGAGATTCCCAAGTTTAATTGGATTAAATAACAGATAGATACATAGTTTATGGTTCTGAAAATAGAGTCTGGACAGCTCTAAGCAGATGAGTGCCTAATGTGTATAAATGCAACAAGATTAGAGGGCACTTCAGGGAGTCGGATGTTCTTTATTTTAGTTCTCCTTAACTTAAGTTCTCCTGAATCCTAGTTTTTCTCGTTTAGGGTTTGCCATCCTTTTTAGGGGTTTTATCGTTTTAGTCTTTTATTGTGTCTTTTAGTCATTTTTGTGTGTGGTGTTCCTTTTTTATGGGACTTTACGCCTGTTTTCGCATCTACTGTTTATTTGGACTTGTCTCGTGTTTTAGCCCAAGCAGCCTACCACATCCAACAGGCACAGGCTAAATTTAGCTCCCCACAGCATTGTACCCATTAGTTACCATTCTATTACGCGTTTTTTTTATACGTGACCTACCTCTCCTAGGCCAGTTTCATTATGTTCTTTAAGTCATATTTTTTTATCCTAGCCTACCTAGAATTTTAGCATTTACTTAGGCCTACTTGTTGGAGGATTTTCAAACGTGCTCATACAAAGTTTGAAACAGATCGACTGCCACCTTTCCTGGAGGGACATTGCATGGGCCAAACCACTTCTAAGCCACAGGCTTCATGCTCCACTTAATCCAGTGAGTTCGTTCCATTTATATCATACGGACACAAATTACTAAAATTCACTAAAGTTTACTACTGTAGCCTTTAGCCTACTGACATAGTATAGCCTATGAGTTGGTGTAGGCTATGTAGTTGTAGGCCCCCTATATGCCTTGGCTAACTTAGGCCTATATATGACGCTGAGAACACATGTGGCCCTGCGGAAGGAACAAATTTCCTGTGGGCTGACCTTGGCTAGATATTTTTCTGCTCGTAGGCCTACCTCTTGTTCGACAAGACAAACACCTGCTGGATTACCGGAAAACCCTTTGGATGCAAACGCATCTATGATGAGCATTTCAGTACGTCGATTCTGCATCATTAATACCGTACGTGGTGTTTCCAAAAAGAAAACGTAACACACACAATACCTGTAACCTAGCCTACGCTCCTAGCTAAGCCTTATCATCAGAGCAGGTACTTTTCCCAATTCAAGTAGCCGACTATACTGGCGAAGAGCCAAAAGCCGAACAACCAATGGGTTCTGCTCCCCACGAGCTTAGGCCCATGTAGGGAGCCATGTATGTGCTGTAGGCTATTCCATACTCGTCTAAAGTTAGCCTACTAGCCAGGGTTGCCACTCTGCTTTTTCAAATTTCACTACGTGGGTGGTCGAAATTTCACTTTTTGACATGAGATTTCACTACATGACGTTTGAGAGCGTATCTCACCCAACCCACCATTAGTATTACCTCAGTTTTACTCAATTTTATCCAATTTTTCCTCTCTGAAACCCTTTTGTTTTCTTTGTTTTTTTTTATAGTAAAAATTTTTCCTGAGAAGGAAGCTTTGTGAAACAGTGTACTGCGAAAGTTGGAATTATGTTTGTCAGCCATTTGGTGGGCCAGGCTGATTCATTGTATGCATGGGTTGGTGCACCTGCACGATTGGGGATGGGTATAAGGGAACATACAATACTCTGTCAGGGTTGTCAGGGTTGTCAGGGTCGTGATGTGGTTTCACGGGCAAATTTGGACAAAAGATTATCATGACTCTACAGACAGCTATAGTAGAGCACTGCTAGTGTGGACTTTCTGGAAAAACAACTTTATAATATTAGGCTGGGCTTTACATCCACGTTTAACTTAAAAGACTAAGGAGAATATTTTTCGACTTAAATTTGATGAAATTTCACTACTTTTCCACAATTCCATATTTCCTTCACTACATCACTATGAAAGTCCGAATTTCAATACAAATAGTGAAATTTCACTACAGGTGGCAACGCTGTTACTAGCACTAAACTGTAATTGTAAGGCGTTCCATCCATTGAGGGTGTGATATGCTCGTGCATTACCGACCGCACCGTACGAAAGGAACTGAAGGCGGCATTGGTTCAAAGTTTGAACTTGAAACAACAATTAATACAGCTCAGCGCGGCGCGGCGTGAAGTTAGTTACTCGTTCGTTTCTCAATCTAGCCCTTATTGTAAGGGATATATATTCGGCCTTTTGTTGACGCATAACATATGCACTGCAATCTAAATTATTCCCGTTCTCTATCTGCACTCCCTCTACTCTACACATTCTCTGATATGTCCCCCTCTCATCTGCACCCCTCTTATATCTGCCGGCATCATAATAGACAGCATAGTCTCCTCTTTCACCTAACCAAAAATTAGAATTCACTAAATTATTTCAGTCATATTTGATCAGCTCCAAAAATATACCCAAGATAGCACCATTTTACATCTAATCAACCTTAGATAAACACAAATTTCTCAAAGGGGAGGGGTCCCCCTTCCCCCACTTCGAAAAGTCTGGCGATGCCACTGCTTGACAGCTGAACCGACCGAAGGGGGACGACTCTCCTCAGTATCGGAAAACTTCCTTAGATGGATAACCAAATACCAAGTTGCACAACAACTGAGATTATTGGAATAGGCAAGCACTTTGTCACTTAATCATTAAACTTCATCACTGATAAGTTCTTGAAGTATCTCATACTATAAGTGTGTTCAGAAGTATCGCTATAGATAATTAATAGGCTAGGAACGTGATAGTTGAAGTAGCTGTTGTTTATAAGTGTGTTTTATATTCTTTCTTGCGCAAGTTTAAAAGGAAAGCTAATTTTAACCTACCCACTTTTACTTTTACTTTAAATTTGTTGTCTTCACTCTGTGAATGCTTTGATAACACTGCACATGTTATTGTTAAAAGTAATTGAATTTACATTTTCCATTGAAAACAAATTCTCTACTCAGCAAGCCATAAGAAGTTGACCTCAACAATGCCTTCCATATTGTCTCGCGTAATTGACGGCGTCAGAGTGTGGTTTGCTTTTGTGTTAGGAGGAGTGTTACCATATATATGTCCGATCAAAGAATAATGCTTTCGAAACAAGTCGAATAATTGGTCCCATGCAAAATAGACTTTTGACTATTGCTTCATAAGCTCATTTCAGTTCGATGGGAGCAGTTTTTTATATCTTGTTAATGTTCTTTTTTCATACTTCAGGATAGACAGGTAGATGTAGTTCACATAGACTGTACATTTCTTCCTATAGTCATGTTTTCAACAGGCAGATTCATCCATTTGTTATTATGTGCATCGTTTTGGAGCATCGAGCCATTCTTATTGTGTAAGTTACTCTTCCTTTTTCTTTTTCGATGAATGGACATCTGAAAGTTCCAGACTAGGATCCAGAATTATCGAGGGGGCCTAAGATGGTAATTATTCAGTGCACCGAAGGTGCACCACGAGTGCAAAGCCCAAGTTTGCGCGAGTGGGGTCCAGGGCCCGCGTTGGGGCCCCCTGACGGAGTCGAGAGGTAGATTCCGCTAGGGTCCGGGGGGCGAATCCCTCGGCAACTTTCGCAATGCTCACTGCAAAACTAAGAGTGAAAGAGCGCGGAAAGAATTCCTTATCTTAAAAAGCTACTTATGTTGCTCCAGCATAATCAGTTAATCACGACTATATAGAAGAATATGGTAACACAGTGACCGTTGACTGAAAAACATTTGTGATGGTATTGAAGAAGAAACTGGAAAAAAATGGAACTGAAGGTGGAGGTGGGAAAATTTAGACAGACTGTGAACGATTTCTAATGGAAAACTATTTAAATACGGCAATCGTTTTCCTCCAGTATTTTATCTCACCCCACCTAAATTAGTTGTAGTTTAACCTTTTGCTTAAACTTCTTTAGGATTATTTTAAATTTCGATAAGAATCGGTTAAGGGTGCACTTACTCCCATGAAATACGTATTGGCGTCGTTGTTTGTGGCTAGTATTCTTTTGACAACAGATTTGCTATCGTGGGATGGGTACAGTAGTCCACACGATTAGTGGCGCCGCAAGAACTTGGTGATTGGGGAGGCGCCACAGAAGATTTCGTATAGTAATTCCACCCATAAACGACGAGAGTCTGTGTAACAGTGTAAAGCGTACTTGCGCGCCTACGACAGTCGCTTTTTGCAGACGTGGGGTGGGGGAGGGGTGGGGAGTTAAGGGGGGTTGTGTGAGATTTTTTTGTTCATTTGAGGTGACTTAGATACAAAATAAATTATTTATTTGGCAAAGCTTCGAACTGACGATAAAATGAAATTTTTTCATACTGTAGTGAATTGTGCTTATTGGATGGGTATAAAGGGGTCACAGCTCGAAGGGGTGCTTTTCAATATACGGTGGCTTAGATGCGACATCGTGCTAAAGTTGGTAAAACTTAGACTAAGTCTTGAATACATGTTTAGAACCTCTCATTATTTAAGTGATAGTTTGGCGGTGGCATGGGACCCCTTCAAGGTTGGCACCATGAGGCCTGCATAGGGAAGCTCTGGTGTAATTGCAAAATGGCGATATAAACATGAGCAATACTGCGGTTTCAGACGATCAGCGAGCAATTGGGAGTAAGCGAGAAGAGTGTAGTAATGAACAGTCATGGATTTAGAAGCATGTACATTAAATGACAAAGCATTCAACATAATAGGCGTCCGTGAAGCGCTCCGTGAAATTGTTTTGAGGAATGTTTAAATACAATACATGCTTTTAATCTTCCACATCAGGCTACGAACCTGACAAGAGTTACCATATAGGCTGTTCATGATGTTCGATTGCTCTATGATAACCTCTTGATGGGAAAGGCCCCACAAAGTTTGGAGATGTACCTCTAATTTGGGGAAATTTTTTTTTGTCAGAATAATATTCCGCCGTGTTATTGCCCTAATTATCGTTGAAAGATACGGGACTTCAACCATGACAAATGTGCGCTAACCGCCTCACCGAAATTTTGCATTAAAAATCATTTCAATGACAAGTTATGCGAAGACTGCCCCGAGATACTATTAATCCCCCACCCTCTTCCAAAAATGTATCTGCAATCAGAGTGCGAGTCTGCAATGTGTTAATTCGTTTAACATTTCAATTTGCATAAAAATATCTCTTGCTTCATATTTTTACTACTCTGTACTCTTCTGTAAATTACGTCTGTGTACACAAAATTGGGGAAAGACCAAAAAATTTTCCCGCAATTACTATCTTCACATAACAATTTAACTACTACCTCAGTTGTAGCAGGGGTCTAAGTTTGCTTTGCAAGTGCCCCATACCCTCGATGCTGTCTTGGGGAGGGGTTTATATGATGGACCTTTTAAGGTTTCATGTACTTCCCTCTTTAAGGATAAGGTATGCTAAATAAATGGAATGCTGTTATTGTGGGTAGTTCATACATACACATAATCATGTACTGGGTGTCCGTAGAAACATCACTCTGTTGTCCAATTTTCAACCGAGGTATTTTCCTAAGGTGTAACGTAGGAAGCTTCACAGAGAAAGTGCGGAAAGGCTTTGTGGCTGTTCTGGACTCCCACCCCGTCACATAGCTACGTTGTGAACGTGTTTAAGATTGGTGAATGAGCTTTTCCACTCCCAAATTATGTTATTTTCTAAACAATGTTATTTTGAACTTCTCAAGACAAAAACAACTTTAAACTGAAAAATAAGTGGTTGTAGCCTCCTTCATCGCCCAGGTTACGACGGCCTTGGTATACTTTGCGATTTCATCAAATGTCGTGCCTACAGAAGACTCTCAGTCTCACAGTGCTGACTTTCCTGAAATGCACAAAAAATGGGTTTTAAGCGTGATCATGTTTTCAAATGCTTAGAGAAAGAAAACAAGTTTAAAAGTAATACTTGCGTTGGGACGAGTCTAGGATTTTTACTGGCCTGAAACCGACCTCAGGACCACTCGTGAGTGGAGCCGTGAAAAGAAAGTTTGGTATGACACACCCGACACAACGACATTACACGAAATAGCGCACAAAGCCCTAACTGCTCACTACAGTTGCTTCTCTACGATGCTTCAGGTAACCATGGATATGGAGGAAAAATTGGAAGAGAAACTCGCATTATCAAACACTTACGTCTTCGGCTATACGAGCGGGATTGCTCTATTTACTTCAACCAAGAGCGAAATCCTCTAATTCCAACTACGATGAAAATGTCGGAAGGACTGATAGCGTCGAAGGCGCCATGGACACGCGACAGGGCTTGGTGCGCGAAGAACCCTACTTGCTTTGTTGGGTCGAGAGCTAGCCTAAGGCCATGATGGGGTTCAACTGGGTGAGATCCCGGAAGCTGTGGTGCATTTAAAAAAAAAACGTGTGCAGTTAAAAGAAAGCAGTCTGTCAGTAGGCTATAAAAACTGAATTTATCCATCCAGTCATGATAAGCTAGTGCTACTATCGGCTTCTCAATAAATTCTCATCTTCCCCAACTTGTTGTCAGACCTCTCCGATAGGCGTGGGCTGTGCCCGCTCTGTCTTCCTTCTAATTAGAACCCTGACCTCCTCTGGTGCAACCTATATGCTGCATATTTTACTCAATGCCACCAAAGATTTGGTGAGAAGTATCTTTGGACTTTTAACACAAGAAACCATTCTTTGGGCAATTATTACGCACAATTCAACAGCTGGCCTCGTTGAGGTCTCCAAAGGCCTTGCCAGATTTACGAGGCCGGCCTCGACATCTTTTGGGTAAAAACAGCAAAAGTCTTTTCTTTCGAGTGTACTTCCTCATGCCTTTGTTAGTAAAGAAAGTGAAAACTAGGTTATGTTTGAGTCGCACAGCATTTGTATCGAGTAGTATATCAATTGCTTTACCATGAAATCTTTTAAACCTTAAATTGATGTGTGTTTCCCCAAACAGGTGAGTGCGCAAAAGATGCAGTTGTGCAGGATTTGATTCAAAACTTGACCCACTGTTATGGTTTTCCTTACGTGCGACCAGTGAAAGATTCTTCGTCACCAGTCGCCGTTGGATATCGATTCACTCCAATCATTTCGACTCTGGTAAGGACTTTCTGCTTTTTATCTCGTAGACAGGTAGACTATTCTTTAAAAAGTATCCTAGATTACCACTGCACTTGCAGGTAAAGGCGAAAGCTGAAATCGCAGACAAGATTAAAAAGAATCAAAAACATGGAGTCAATCCATGCTATGCAAATCTAATCTTCCTCACATTCTTTTCATATCTTGTGGTTAATGAAATCTGTCATTATTACGACCTAAAGGACACGGTTGAAATTAATATCTTTGATACCTTACTTTTAAGTATTATCTCATTTATACCCGTGTACACGTTTCCGAAGTCAGGTAGCTCGTATACAATACACCACAAATTTGAACTTGGTTTGATCGATTTACGGTTTAAAGGGATTTATAGGAATTTGTGTAAAAGTCATCCGTAAAGCAATGCCAGCATGAAAGTTCGCCCTTGCACCCTGACCCTTAATGACCAAAAACACCAAATAAGAATCGTTCTAATCATTCACAACTTATCATGTTGTGCATTCCCCCCCCCCTACAAAAAAAAAAAAAAAAACAATGTTTGCTTGGTTGTCCTTTGACCTCTAGCCTTTGATTTATAAAATCATCAATTAATCACCCATAAGTTTCATGGTGAGGCACCTACACAAGAATTTGGACTGGATCGGACTCACCGTTTCACACATTTTTTTCACAGACTTTTGATCAATTTGACCATTGATGCACACTTAATCTTTGAACTCGACCATTAGAAAACAAATTAAAGTACTTTCCTAAAATTCCTCTCATACTGCATACTGTATCATGTTTTTTAAAAATGAATTTTAAACTTCTAAGACTTTTGACCTCTTTTCTCTGACCTATGACGTCATCAATTACGCATGTCGCGAAGTTTTTTTTTTGTCAGGTACCTCCCTTACATCTTTGCCAAACGAATTGCTATAGAGAGAATAAATGCAAGGCGATGACAGCTAACATATTTTCATTGTTCCATTCACTCACACATATAATGATGATAATAAATTGACTGAGAGATATTTCCCGTCGCTGCCGACGAAATAAACAGCCAAATCGAAAAGAGATACGTAAACACTTTAGTTGGACAATTTCAAAATTATCTGTCAGGATTTCAAACTTCAGTAATGTTGCATGTACGTAGTAAAATGTATGGTTGTTATAATCTGTGATGCTTGATAATACTTTAAACTGTCTTCTTCTCAGCAATATATACCACATATCATAATCTTCATCTTGTTTTTGTAAAATTGTAAACAGAATGATATCGAACAAGAACTGAAAATGAGAGGAATGATGGCAATGGCAAGTAAATAAATCCATTTTGTTATGAACTTTTATGCCTTTTTAGGTAGCAATAATAGTTGTCTATCTTGGAGTCGCCGACGCCTTACATGTGTGACGGTTTGACGTTTCAAAGCGTGTATGTTTGTGTCAAACACCCGGCAAGAACAAGGAAACGGACATGCAATGGCTGGCCAAAAGGTTCAAAGAGTGTATATGTTTGTGTCAAACCCTGGGCCCAAGTACAAGGAAACGGACATGCGGTGGCTGGTCAAAAAGGAGGCGGAGGTAGTCCATTCAAGATTTGCAAATAAAGTCCCCAACCAGCATAAGCATATGGGACAATTTCGACTGGGGGCGCAAGTTCTTTAGTAGGAAACCCTGAGTCATTTTAGAAAAAAACACACCATCCTACAGATTTTGCCCGCATATTGGGTTTGACTTAAACTTGGAGAAGGGGGCACAGTTCTGTCCCCACCTCTTACGTCTATGCAAACCAATGTTATTGGCTTGAGGAGTGTAGGAGTGTATGTGTATTTTTTACGCTTGGCTTGTAATCACGATATCACAAGATAGAAACAATGGATACTTTTCATACTTGGTATATAGATAAATCATATTAAGAGAAGAATCGTCTTGTTACGGTGGCCGTCAGAGATATTGTGAGGTCACCAGAGATCAAAACTAAGGTAGGAAGCATGGATAATTTTCGTACTTCACGTGTGGATGCGTTATTCTCAGAAAACGAAGCCGATTGTTTTGATAAAGTTCCAGGGTTATCTGAGGTCACCAGAGGTAAAATAAGGGAAACCTTGGGAATTTGTTGCGATCACGATATCTCAAAATAGGATAAAGGATATTGGTATTCGATTTATCATATTTAGGGAAAGAAACTAAACATATTGGTGGAGGTCAGAGGTCATGCCACGTCACCACAGATAAAAACCACAAAACCAATTGTGAACACGATATCTTAAGGTAGGAAGAATGAGTACTTTTCTTACTTGGCATGTGGATGCGTTATGGTTAAAAAATCAAAATTATTGCTTTTGGTAGGGGTCGAAGGTTATCTGAGGTTACTGAAGGTGAAGCTTAAAAAAACCTTCAAGGCTGTTCGTAAACACCATATCTCAAGATAGGAATGATAGACACTTTTCATATTAGTAATGTGTATTAATGGTATTGAGAGGAAGGATCAAATTGTTTGTGATAGAGGTGAGAGGTCACGTAAGGTCACCAGAGGACACAAACATAAAACCTTGTAAACACACTTTCTCAATAAGAAGAACGAATACATTTCATAAATACATTCATACGTAACATGTGGATGCGTTACAGTCAGAAGATAAACTATTAATTTTGGTATAGGTTAAGGTTATCTGAGGTCAGGGGGTTAAAACTATGAGAACACTGAAAATTGCTTGTAAACACAGTAGGCCTATCTAAAAATAGGATTGATGTACTCTTTATCACCGTAGTTGGTATATAGATTAATCACATTACGAGGAAGAATCCTATTGTTTTTGGTGAAGTGCAACATTATACTTAAGTGGGCGGAACTAATTTTTGCTAGTATTTTCTTAAGAATGATTATTGCTGTTTTGCATAATTTATTTTTGCGTTTGGTTTTATCAGGAACTAGTTAACTAATTATTTATAATTCAGGCCGTGAAGGGCAGTTGTTTTACGACGCTAAGCGACCACACATGTTGGAGAAGCCTATGTGGCTTATGAATTACAACTTTATGTTGGGTGGCTAACCAACTCAACAATTTAGATCATTTTTTTGAAAGGCCAGTTCAGATGGGGAAACGGTAGATTGCTCTTAGATGGAAAACCCACCTTACTTTGACCCTGCCGGGGATGGAACCCCGAACCTCCCGGTTGCTAAGCTTCATTGCTTCAAATGCCACCGCCTTTATCCACTCGGCCACAGTAAAGAACATGTGCTACACACAGTCTTAGCCAAACGTCTTTAACTGTCTAAGAGGTTAGCTCAAAGGCAATAGGCAGTTGCCCCAAAATTTGCTTTGAAAAATCAGCAGACTCTTGAAAATCCTCTTATTGCATTAAAAGCACCTTTGAAGAATATTTGAGCATAACTGTTACAAACAATAGGTAAAACAAGGAGAAACTAGAAAATGTGGATACGAAAATCGTAACCACTTACTGTCCATGATTGTTCCTGTGCCAGGGTATATTGGGACGTACTAAAGCACTAAGTCACGGCAAAATTGTATTACTTATTGTATTAGTTATTACTGATCTAGGTTATTCAATTTCCAATCCATTTATATTGTACACATAAATGTTGTTCGGCACTGTTTGCCAATCGCTTATCATAATTGAAACGGTCAGTACTCCAGTATTTCCAGGGTTAGGCTGTTCATGAAAGGTCGACGTAACGACAGAGGCTTCAAATGTTTATACCAAGGGCGTAGGAAGCGGGGGACTTGGAGGCGACAGTCCCCCCCCCCCCAGCGAAATTTGTGGGGGGCCGAAGTATGCTTTAGCCCCCCACTTTCCAAGCACGAAAACCCGTTATTCATCTCTTCTGTAAGAAATGTCAAAAATTTGTAGTAATTTACCTTAGAATTTGTCCAAAAGTAATGCACCAGATTGCACCTAAGGACCCTCAAATATCAAAAATTTTCCAAAGGACTAAGAAATTTCAAAAATGTGCAGTAATATGCCTTAAAATTTGTCCAAAATAATGTACCAAATTCATCTAAGGGCCCACAAACCTCAAAAAATTTTCAAGGGGCTAAGAAAAATGAAAAAAAAACAGTAATTTACCTTACAGTTTGTCTAAAATGATGCACCAGACTGCATCTAAGACCCTCAAATATCAAAAATTTTTCCAAAGGGCTAAAGAATGTAAAAAATGTGCAGTAATTTACCTTTACATTTGTCCAAAATAATGCACCAAATTGCATCTTGGGACCCACAAATATCCCAAAATTTTCCGAAGGACTAAATAAAGTCGAAATTTTGCAGTAATTTAAATACCTTAAAATTTTTCCAAAAATGATGCACCAAATTGCAACTTATGACCCTAAAATATAAAAAAAAATTCCGAAGGGCTAAAGAATGTCAAATTTACCTTTACATTTGTCCAAAATAATGCACCAAATTGCATCTTGGGACCCACAAATATCACAAAATTTTCCAA
>WURT03124525.1:0-11671 GCA_009936505.3 Holothuria glaberrima | reverse complement strand
CTTCCTCTCAATATGGGGCATCTATGTACCAAGTTTGAGAACTGTTGGAGTTTCCCTTCTTGAGATATCGTGCACACAAGCTAAGCGTCACAAACACACACATACACATGCACACATACACACACACACGCATACACACACATACATACACACATACGCCATCATGACCGCATAGGTTTCTCTTTCATCGAAACCAGTAACTGTAAGCAGTACATTAAGTAGGGTAGAAAATTGTCCCAAAGATACCATGAAATGAAACCAGCCACAGGCAGCAGCAGACAGTTACTGTTAGTTACAGTCACACAAGCAGTAAATTATTAGAACTCATCTCTGGCTAAGGATCTATCATGAGGGCCAGGTCAACATTTTGGCTCAAAAGATGATCGTTTTTGCCTGATCACATCTCCTTAATTTCTCTGCACTGCTACAATGTTATGATCAACATAAGAAAGTGTGACACTGATAATTGCCATTTCACTCTTCAGTAAGCAGGGTTGGGTGTCCTGATCACCTGTGAATGACCAATTATTTTAAAGTCAACCATGCATGAGGGTTGTGTGATCTTGTATGTCCATTCTACAGCCTTCAAGAGGATTTGTTTCCTATGTGAATGCTATGTACAAAGAACTCAAAGTGACCTCTTGATTTCTGCCAGCTTCCATAACCGACTAAATGCACAAGGGATCATGGAAACTGGGAGTACAAACAAAGGGCTGCCATTGTTCTGCTTTCATTTTCAGTAGGTTTTGCCCACTAATCAGGCCAAAACATCCCAACAAAGTCAGCAAGTAAAACCTCACTGACCACATCTTTTTCCTCTACATCAGAAGTACTTGCTCACCAAATAGAATCATAAACAGCCACAAAATGGCAATGTTATAAAGAATCTTTGCTACAGCAAGTGACCAGCTAGTGTGACAATACCTCAATACATGTTATGTATTGAGATAAAAATTATGGAACATTCAGAGATGATGTAAAACATGTATTTTACATAATGCTAATAGTCAAGTTTCATTCAACAGTAATAGGCTGATAGACTAGCATTAGTACTTGTTTCACATTAATGCTGACAACTGCAGTCAGCAGGTCTATACATGTAAAATGATTGCAAGCAAGCTTTACTGTCCCTGCAGCCAGATGGAAAAATGTTGTTTCATACAGAGGTTTTTAAGGGCCTCACAGGTTCTGCGATTTCCCTGCAAATCCATATGAATAAACCACGGGTAAAATGTTTTCACCATAAAACCATACCTAAACGAAGGTCAAGCTCTAACCAAGAGCACCACCCATACAGAGGCTCACGTGAGTGAAAGGAAATTTCTTCAGGGTTTTTGTATTTCACAAAAGCAAAAATTCCCTGAGATATTTCCAAAATTTCCAGAAAACATTTCTACTTAAACACTTAAAGCCACCATTACCTGTAAATAAATCACACCCCTTGCATATGCCACACATGTATACAAACATTGGGCAACTTAAAGTGTACCTAAAGTGTAGAAAAAAAGTCCTATTCATCCATCTTCCATCTTAATAGCTTACTCCATTGTTGAGATATAAAATGTTGAAAGATATTCACTTAATTTGAAATAGTCAATTTGAGTAATTTGAGTAGTACAAGAATGATATAACAAATTATTGCACAATCCTCCCATTTTAAATTGAGAGAATAAGCTTCAACATTTTACATCTCAGCTCAGGAATATCCTGTGGAGATGGAAGTTGGACTATTTGAATTCATTTTTCAAGCTTTGTGGTATATATATTTGAAATTTTTGACTTTAGGAACACTTTAAATGCCTGCAGTGTCCTTGTCTCAGGAAAAGCAAACTCCTTATTATGCCTGATTTTCACAAGTGGCTAAAGATGCTGAAAAAAGATTTCTCTTTGATAAAAAAATGTGAACCAGAATGCAAAATGCATTGAGGTTTCGATGATGTATGTATGTTTTATTCCAAATAATACCATATTATCCCTTTTCTTTCAGGCACTGGTGAAATGCTATCTTAAGGTGTTGGAAAAATACAGTTTTGTGTTCATATTTGATCTTGGGAATTCTAGGGAAATTTTGCGCTTTGACCTTTGGAGCCCCCAGATGATGATCTTGTATATTTTTGAAAAAGTTTGCTTTTTGACCTTTCGTGACCAGAGACGAAGGTCTCGGGAGTTCATGGGAAATTTTGTTTTTTGACCTGTGGTGACCTCAGGTAAAGATCTTGGGAATTCTTGGGAAATTTTCCTTTTTGACCTCTGGTGACCCCAGATAGAGATCATGGTTTTCAGAATCTGACCCACAGTGACCCCAGATGACCTTTAACCTCCACCAAAAACAATAGGGTTCTTTCCCCTACCATAACACATCAACATACTAATTAGGAAATCAATTCAAGCTTACAACATCAAGATATTGTGTTAACAAGGTTTTCAGAGTTTGACCCCTGGTGACCGCAGATGCCCTTTGACCTACACCAAAAACAATTAGAGTTCTCTCTCTTACCATAACACATCAACATACTAAGAATGAAATCTATCCAAGCTTCCTACCTTCAGAGTTTGACCCCTGGTGACCCCAGATGACCTTTGACCCCACTAAAAACAATAGGCTTCTTCCTCTCACTATAACGCATCTACATACTACGTATGAAATCAATCCAAGCTTCCTAACTTGAGATATTGTATTAACAAGGTGTTCAGGGTTTGACCCCCAGTGACCCCAGATGACCTTCGACCCCCACCAAAAACAATGTGGTTCTTCCTCTCAATATGGGGCCTCTATGTACCAAGTTTGAGAACTGTCAGGGTTTTTCTTCATGAGATATCATGTTAACGAGCAGTGTCACAAATACAAACACATACACACAAGCACACATACATACACACACACGCCATCATGAATGCATAGGTTTCTCTTATCATCATCGAAACCAAAAAGATGGACAGACAGGCATGACAGACATGCAAACAACGCTTCAAAGAGTAACTTTCATTATTCAATAGCTTAAGTGATACTTACCCCTACAACCATTGCTGGCCGTCCTCTCTTACGAATTCTTGGCACAATAAAGGATGGATTTAGACTCTACAAAATAAATACAAAAAACTCCTAGTAGCCAATCATGTCAACACATTATAAAACTCATTGAATAATACACCAATGCAAAACACTGGGGAGCCAATGCTATGAAATAATTTCAGAAACTCAACATTTCATATGATTACTAATTTCAACTCCTATATGTGCTGAAATTGTTTGACATCTACTCGCACAAAGTACTAATCACCCATTAGCAGCCAACCATTAATGCCCCCCAACTCCCCAACCCCCATCCTTCAAAGCGGCAATTCCAACTTGTGTCGTATCAAAGACACATACTGGTGAGGTGATGAAAATTCCATGTTTAATATGAAGTTGTAACCAAGTTGTACATTTTACTGACAATTTATTATGTGAAATCAATGTTTATGCAAGGTAGAAGTCATGTGATCCACGGTTTATAGTGATAACATAGTTTGAATCCAATGTGCATCCTGATAATGATATGCATATCCAATTTTAAAGATAATATCAACATCCCAAAATACATTCAAAGTGATTCAACTAAGCTTGTGATTGGTCACAGTACTTTTACTGACACAAAACAGGACAAATTCAAATTGTAGTGACAAATGTACATAGACCACTGTGATTGACAGATGATGCACACATATCAATGGCATGTACTGTACACCACACAGCAATACGGCTGAACACAGATACTCAACTGAGAGGATCCTCAAATAACAAAGGTTACAGTAGAAAGTTTGGAAAAGGTTAGCAAGCTACTGCAGTGTCTTTAGTCACAGACAACTACTAGCCCTGGGCTACTCTATCACCTTCAGTTGTATGCAAGCAAGCATGCATCAATTGTCAATCTATACAGCTGGCTATTGTCAGAGCCAAGCTCTGTCATTCCACACTAGTTCCCCTATGTGCAGTTTGTTAGATAAGGTTTTATGGCTCAGTTTCTAACCAATTGGTTTAAGTCAGCCGGCCACAGCCTTTTTTCCCAGTTTTGGCTCACTGGCTTGTTTTCCCTACTCCATTTCTTATGCTGAGCACCAAACACAATGGCAGTAGGTTCCATTTTTAAGTCTTTGGTATGAACCGGCCAGGATTCAAACCCCTGACCTTCAGGTCTATTTATCTGTTCATTGCTATTAGAAGGTACTGAGAAGGCGACGAATCGAAAGTCGAAAAGGTGAGAGTATGATTATATTTCCTTATGTCTTTTTTGTATTGTGTAGTTTGTACCATTGTCTAGAAATCTTTACTTTTTTGTATTTGTTGAATTTAAGCTTACACTTACTTGTTTCATTTCAATTTATGTATACCTGTAATTTGATCATTTGCTGTATGTTAACTTATTTGTGGTTTTTTGTATTTTCTATATAGTTTTTGTGGAACATTGTTGCATTAATCTTTGACGTATTAAACTTGTGACTGCAAAAGTATGCAAATAAAGAGTTCCCATGAGGAAACAAACCATCCCATCTGCCTTCACTCTGTTAACGTCTCATTCTTTTCCTCTGCAGCAACAGGCAATGAAATAACATTGTGTGAGGTGCTCTAGACACTAAGAATGAAATTTCAGACCATGATGCCAGGCCTCTTCTGCATTGTCTCGATAAAAACTGTTACTCTCCATAAATTACTTTGAGAATCCATTAGTGCTTGTTCTTTCTAACTTTACTTGTTGAATAGGGCTTTCAAATATAACTACAATGTTCTCTTATCAGCATTCAAAGAAGTCTTCAAACTTTTCAGTATAGATGAAGGTAAATACAAGGTAGAGAAAGTCTCAAAAATTGTATCTGAGACTCATACTGAGAATTTCCTCCATAATTTATAAGCTATTAATCTAAGATTTTGTAAACTAAAACAAAACAGTAACAATCAAAAAGTCTATGCTGAGATAGGCAACCTTCTGAAAATTGTACAAATTTACTATCTGCAGCCACCACTGATTCAAAAGTGTAAGAAACAGACAGTCAACATGAGAACTGTGCAGTTATTGCACTGCAATATTAACAGCCATTCATTTTTTAACAGATTAATTGATATCAATGATGAAATGACATACAGCAGGAAAAACTTTTTACCCATGAGTTAATTTGCACTGGTTTCCAAGACAGTGGTTTTGAGAAATGACACAACACACTTGACAATTTCCTTTTTACTAGCCAATAGCGAAGTATAGCTGCCGTGTTTTGGACTTGCAACAGTCATTAAATCCAATATGGTAACATTTCTCTTGTCTTGTTACATCTTGTACTTCTTGTACAATATTGTAATTTTTATAAACCATAATTGATCCAAGTTACAAAAAATGATTGATTATATAATTTGAAGAAAAAATTTTGCTTTTCTCCCTCCCAAGTGACTGTCCTAAGTCTAATTCGAAGCTTCATCGCCTCTTCACCATTTTGCAGACTGCTACTACAAACAACTTGCTTACTCTCCGTCAACAAATACTATTTAGATTAAGAACTAAGCAATGGTATCAAGCAACTAGTTTTAAAGGATCCAGTGAATACAAAAATTTGTTTACCCTTAAAATGAAATCACAGTAATCACAAAAAATGTTTTGATTTAGAGTATTTCGTACAAATCTAGGATTTCCTAAGGCCTAGGTTATGTAACCCTACCAGCTAATTGCGTATTCATAGCTGGCATCAATGATGCATTCACTACGACCGAGGCACAGAGGGTTAGGACCAATCAGGGTTAGGATTAGGGTTAGGGTCTTAGCCAATCAGAGTTAGGCTCTTAATATACAACATGCGTATGCATGTTTCAAAGCGATCAAATGCTTCCATATAAAAGCATGCAAATTTTCCTAACTTATTGTGCCACCGTCACCCTCATTATAAAGTGGTCTGAACAACGTAAGTGCGAGAAGTCTACTGACTGCTTATACCATACCATGATTATGATACGGCAAGGCACAGGACAGGTTCGTGTAGCCTGCTTTTTGTGCTACAACACAGGAATATTTTTCACATTGAGAAAAGACTCAGTACCACTTTAGCCTACATTCATGCCACCCATTATGCTGCCGAAGCCTCCACTATCCACACTGTGTTGTTCATTACCACCAAAGGGTAATTGCTGAACTGTTGAACAATCCTCAGTTAGACATGAAAGTGCTAGCTCCCTTCGAGTGAGCACTTCCCACCATTAAAGACAATAAAAGACAACCCTCCACTAGATGTATAACTCCATCACATTTGTTAGCATTTATTCACTCACGGTGCTTTACAAAGTTTATATATTCATTAAAGTATGACGTCATTAAGCTGATCTTGTTGGGGCATTGGATAGGGCTTTAGTCTTACATTCTGAAGTTAGAAGGTTCGGTCCCTTACAATGCAGGGTCTCCCCGAATTTTTTTTTTCCCCTTTAGTTTTAGATTCACGAGTGTGAATGCCTCGCATTCTGGTTTTCTTAGATCTCCTCTTCAGAGTGACCTTCACTAAGTCATTTCACATACATTAACTTACAAAACAGAACTATTACCACCCCTGACAAAGCCTTCATTTTATACACAACAAACTTACCACTGTATTTCCCTCTGAATTGGTCACTTGACCTCTGGCATTGATAACAGGGATCGGTGCTGGTGCAATAGGTCTAGCAAACTGAAAATCTTTCCTCTGGTCAGGAACTTGATGACCTTTCTGGACATCAGGAGGTAAAGGATTGATGTGAAGAGCAAGCTGACCATTCTGAGTGATAAGTGGAGCAGCATGTGTGGCATCTGGTTTGTAGGCAAGATTGATTTCTGGAGTAGAGCACTTGGCAAATGACTGGGGTGGGGGCTCTTCCTTAACTGGGGAAGTGTTGGTGCCAACTGATACAAACTGTTTACAAATGAGATAAAGTTAAACATGGTTTAAAACAATAACAAACACTGGAAGGATTCAAAGTTTGCTTAGGGTTTTTACATATCAGCTTGTTGTTAACAGATCATGCCCAGAAGGTGTGCTAATGATGCCTGCATGGCAGGACCCAAGATTCAATTGCCATACAATGAGAGATTGACAGTCAAAATGTCTAACAATAAAAATGACTTATGAAAAGATATGTACAATGACACTGAATGAATAGCTCAACATTATCCAATTACAACAACATATTAATTGCAGAGACCACTAGCTGTTGCCTTCTTAAGTTTTCTTTATGGAAATCATTGTGTTTGCAGTACAAATATGTTTATGACCATGGATTAAAGATACAGAAATGATATTGGCCAAAGTAAGACAGCATGGTAGCTTTAGTTCAAGAAATAAGGTTCTCACAGAAAGAAACGTTATTTTTTAGGGAAATTTCAAATGGTGCAACATCTGTCACTCTTGTAATGCACAATATCTAAGAAGAGACAAGGCTACTGTTTGTGCAAATTTGTTAGACTGTTCTTACAAGGATTATAGCTACCAAGATGTTCTTTGTATGCCATGATGGTGGTGCACTGTTAATGCAAGATTTCTCTTTGAGCTAAATTCAAAACTTGACCTTATGTATACTGTTCCTCTACAATCAAGACCGACTTTTTTTTACCTTCTAATTCAGTGCTCATATACAAACCATTGCAATACAATATCAAGAAGTTTTGTTTTTCAAATCAAACTTGACCCTGACTTGATTACTTTTGTCCTAAGTCATTCATATTTACCACCAGTGTTGTAATGACTGGAGTCAATGAGGTAACTGTAAGTCCATCTTGATCTTCAGGGTCAGAGTCTCTAATTGTAGTAGAGGCTCATATGCAGAGGACTCAACTTGACAAGTCATTACTTGCAAGAGACAACCCCAGCATCTAATTAGAGAAGCTTCAAAAACTCACTTAGAAACTCACTTGAGTCCTTTCTATCAACAAAGCTTTGACTTCATATGACTCATGCCAAGAAAAAGAAATCCTGTGACTATGGCCAATGATTAACTAAACAATATATTTACCATTACGTTATTCGAAGTATCTCAAACACCTGTCTAACCCGACACACAAGTACCCCCCATTAACTCAACCTAACTACCCTGATGATGAAGGTGGCTCATTCCTTAACAGAAACCAGACTTGAAATGATGACTCCAGTCTTCATACCTTGGGACTGGGCATGACTCAAGTCTAAATATCCTAGGGCTTCAAGAAATTGAATACCCTTTGACTCCACATGAACTTCACATCAAGTGACTCCATAACAACACTAGCTGTTATGACCTAATGTCAAAAATATAAGCCATAAAGCATAACAATACTCACTTTGGGTTCAGTTTTTGCATTCATATTTAATTCATTCTTTGCAAGCATAACAAGCTTGGTTAACATTGAGTTGGTTTTCCATTTCTCAGATTCTTCTCCAATGAAGCTATACTCAAAGCCAAGTTTGGATGGCTTACCAAGCTGTAAAACAGGAAAATTAATAAATGTGTTGATTGAAAAGGTTTAAAAAAGTGTTAAGGCTTGAACTAAGGTTTTTTACGTTAAAAAGGGTTATTCTAAGCATTCTGGTGACATTTGCATTGAAATCCAATGTGTGGTTCTCAAAAAACAAAGTGAAAAGCTGGAACATATGACATCACAACCTCAGATTTACAAGCTTTCATTTGCTTTTCTTTAAACTTTACGACCAATTTTCTCCTCCATAACCTCATATTGTTGGAATGTGAGTGCGTGACAGGCATGGGAATTTATAATTTCAAATTTCCCATGGGAAGATCACAACCCTACTAATGTTAAGGTCAATACAACAGACTGAAGACTAGAGAAACAAAAGCATTGCTCATCAACAAAGGGGGATGACATAACCCCTGCTTGCTGTAAGCTGGCTTTAGGTCATAAATGAGTAACTTCACTCACTGAGATATTGAAAACTACATGTCGCAACTGAATGGAAAGTTTTATAAGAATGCTTAGATTTAGTTTCTCTTCCACACATCAAAATAATTTTTTGCTTAAACCCTTCCTTTAACATCTAAAAGATGTGTCAAAAGTTTCTAAAACTGCTGAGTTGCTCCAAACATGCACACAAATGTAAGGAATCTCAGTATACATGACAGCAGACAATAAAGCAGCTCTCTAGACGAGATGAGAAGTCTGAAGGGGTATACAGTATGAATGAATTCTAAGTGAAAGTTTTGATGCTCTTTCCCTACAATTTGCAGTAAATTGAATTTCTAGATAAATCTTTAAAACTACAGCAGCAGATAAAATAGACTTAAATTCACTTAATCAAACAGACTGATGTTACAGCCCCTTTACAAAGAAGTATTCAGTACCTTTTAACCACTCAGGTATGGTACACTTTACCACTTAAGTCTCATATGATTTCTTTCTGGGTATAACAGTCCCAATATTTCAAAGCATAATAAATTAAAATGCAAGCATGCATGCATGCAGGTAAATGTGCGTTTGCACTTTGCTTACCACTGTCAAACCTCATACGTAACCCTGTGCAGCATAATACCAGAAAGATGACGGAAAATCATTAAGAATCTTGCAAGTAAACAAGTACTCACCATTAAGTAGATATCAACTAGACTAATGTGTTCAGAATTGTTGATGGTTAGACCCTGTCTTAGAATGTCATCTTTTGTGTTAAATACTTTCAGGTCAGATTCATTGACATCTTCCATTGGCTGTTTCTGAGGACTAGTATCATCTGACTCTTTATCTTCTGTTGGATGCTGGTTTTTTGTGACGGGGGAAAGATCCTTAAGTTCTTCACTGTCTATTAGGACAGAAGGCACCGGAGTTCTCACTAATGAGGCACTACAATCTAGTTTATCTCCACTGTCTTCATCTGTCTGCAGAATATTCACATCACTAATACTGTTTAAGCTCATGAAATCATTGTTTGCCAGGTTACCCACTTCACCTGTTGAGGGAACTAAGATTGTATTGCCCACAACTGCACCTGTCTTTTGACTTTTTACCAAGGCTCCAATCTGTGGTTGAGAATCAAATCTAGAATCCTGACCAGAATTAAATGATGCAAAAGGGGAAATTGATGGAAAGGGAAGAGATTTACCTGTAACATCATCACTAACTTGACTATCTAATCCATTGAAAATACCACCAGGGTCAAACAAGGATGGATTAGTTAGCCCCTGGGATGGAGGGGTCATTGACAATAATCTATCTGCACTATCACTGGCAACAAGAGGTTCTTGGTCTGTCTGATTATGATAAGGACCTTCCTTCTCAGGCAATTTATCAGGTGAAACCTTTTCAGCACTAACTGTTTTGTCCTGAGTGGCACTGTCTGGCAAGGATTTCAAACAACTGGTTCCTGAAGTATCTTCTTCCTGGGTATCAAGAGCTGATTCCAACACCTCATTCAAACTCTTCCTCTTGCAATATCCCTCTGGAATTTGTTCTGGCTTTAACGTAATGGGTGCACGACAGTTATCTAAAACATACTTCCCACACACCTTTTCATATGGTTGAACATCAAGTCCTTGTGGAATTGTGAAAATAATCCTGGGATTGGCAGTTTTTCCTGCTTCCTTGGATTCCTGTTTTAAAGTGAAAATAATTTACTGTAATTCTGGGAGAAACTGTAAATATTGATGGGAAACTGTGCATAAGAATACCACATCTTATTTTTTCCTACAGAGAGCACATTCCTTCCATTCCAAAAGGGTCTTAGAACACTTCCCTTCATCTCAAGGGTTCATCGTTTACCTCCTCTATCAATTAATTGTATGACATTGGAATACACACATATTCTATGCAGAAGCCTGAAGTAAAGTAATTTAACTGACCGGTTCACGCCTGCCACTATCAGGAATCATTCTTTCTGACAAGACTTTAATCAAACTTGTGATTTTCTTCTGCAAGTGAACATTGACCCTAAAAAAAAAGAAAATAATCTTCAGTTAAATGTTGAATGATCAGTAGCACATGTATTGTTTCCTAACACTCAAACTAGGGTGCAGAAAGCATCTAAGTTAAGGCTCTCCTGATGATAGAGACTGAAGATGGTATGATTCACAATTGTTTGTGTAAGTTATGACATCAAATACATGCTGAATAGAATTTAAATTCCTGAACATGTATAAATGAGAAAATCTGACGAACACTCAACTGTTTGAGAGCCATTTTGGCACCCGACTAAATTAGAGACTGCATGACAAGTAAAAGAATACATTCACATCTGTATACTGGAGGGCGGAAGGAGGTAATGCTTCTGAAAGCCTTTCATCAAAGGAAAAGGCAGAAATATATAGCAGCTTCTTCTTCCCAGGAAATCTGAACCACCAGCAGGACATCAGGTAGTACTGACCACTTCACTAATTGTAAATTGGACTGTGTGTGTCTTACCTGATGCGAGGATTGTATGACATACTCTGTACTGCAACCCAAGTAGCATTATCAATGGGGCGAAGATCTATGGTCACTTTGGCTGGAAGTTTCTGTGGTCGGACATGTTTCACTGGTTCTTTACCTAGTGATAAATAATTACAAAGCAACGGCACTTTGACTTTCACTGCATTTCATAATATATACAAGACTAGAGCACCAATGGTGCTGAAGCTCCAACCTGCAACCAGGGACCCTTGACTTTAGTGTTTATTAGTACAAGCATCACATGACTTTAAATGACCTCACTGACTTATGACCAAAATTTT
>WURT03124514.1:0-11672 GCA_009936505.3 Holothuria glaberrima | reverse complement strand
AAGTAGTCGACCTACTGAATAGTCACCACCCCGCTTGGGCATTTACCATGGTAACAGGAGAGGAAAGTGAGTGCGGCGGTACTTGTTCCTTGGTCTACGTCTAAATCCACAAGTGTCACGGTGGCCGAGTGGTTTAGGCGGTCGCCTTGTATGCGAAAGACCCGGGTTCGAGTCCTGGTCGTGACTTAATTTTCTCTTTATTTCTTCTGTTCTTTCCCTTGTTTATTAGGGCTATGCCAATACTTAGGATTGATTTCAATTTCATGATCGAATAGTTAACACAACTCTCGACCTATATATATATATATATATATATATATATATATATATATATCGGGTCTCTGCAACCTCTGCCAAGCCGAAAAACTGGCCATCATTAAATACAACTCTCCATGCCTCCTCAACAAAAGATCTGAAATGCTATCACAATGCCGCCACGGTAACACCCGCGAAAAACCAGTCAAGCGGACACGGACTGAACAACGAGCACAAGCAACTCGCAAGCCATTTATTATTTACCTCCTGACGAACGCACAAGCGTGAAACTCTGAGTAGAGGTACACTGAGCTTTTACTCCAGTATTTGAGTATATATATATATATATATATAAATCGATCCGGCCTATTCTTAACAATAGTTCGCTCACGGTTACAGGAGGAAGAGGCATACTGATGCAACAAATAAAAACAAATAATGTCTGTATAATGTAGAAATTATTCCGGTCTTGTATTTGTCCAAGAATTTTCCAAACAATATCAACTCTGGAAAGCTTTTAATTTTATTCATCAGCTAAGAAATCATGCAATGAGGAAAGGTGTCCAGGAAAATTACTAATTTAAAAATCATGATTCAGAATTATTCCAGAATCGCAGCAACTTTGCCAATTTTCATTACAGTTGGGAACGTACATTTTACTTCATTTTTTTTTTCTTGAAAAGGGGATTTCAGGAAATCTTATTTTATCTTCGAGGTAGCTTTTTAATATTTACAACCATATTTTTTGCTTGGTCGTTGAAACTATTTTTTCGATCATATTTGTTCTACAGGCTTTGTATAATCAGTGCTTAAGCCTAAAATGACTAGTGAGATAATAAATTTGTTTGAAATATTTGAACTATGCTTTCAGCACACTCTAATTAATTTAAGAAGGATCATGGTCGACATTACTCTAGTTAAAATAACCAAGAATTCTTGTTTGAATTTAAGCAGTTAAATATTAAGTTTTGACCAGGATTCTATCTCCAGGACTTAATTTAACCAAAAAAATGTTTATTTCAATGAAATTTCTGTTTTAGTTTTAACCAGAAGAAATAGTTAGATACCCGTGAAAACGATTCCGCTTACATTTAACAGGGGTTCATTTAGAGTGTTGACACAGAATCGATCACAAAGACCTAGAAGAAGTTCAGCATCAGCGGTAGCGATACAGAATCCTTACAAAGATGCAGAATCAATGGTAAAGATATAAAATCAATCGTTGAGATGCAGGATCAATCATTAAGATACAGAATCAATCTTAAAGACGTAGAATCAATAAAAAAGATGTGAAGATACAGTAGCATATGAACCGTTGAGATACAGAATCAAAATAAAAAATAACATGGCCCACAGATTAAAACGGTACAGAATCAATTGTAAAGATACAAAATCAAATGTATAGAATGTTGAATCGACCGTTAGGAGACAGAGAAGTTAAAAATGTTCAGAGATAGATACTGCACCTGTGATCAACCTAATAAGGAATGTGGCAAAAGAATCCCTCCCCCTCCCCTTCCCTCCCCAAGCACCTAATGAACCAACGGTAAACTAAGAATCCACAAAAAAAAAACGAAAGTAGGAGAAACAATTCCAAGCAGAACCGCATAACATAAAAACTACCATACAAGTAAAGAGATGGTCTCTGGGTAACAATGTGGTGGAAGTGTCTCATGACCCATCGCCTTTGACACCAACATCACTACCGTCTCACTTCCTGTTGCTCGACTTTTCAAAAGTCTTTGAAAGTTAACCTTTACATTATGGATTGTACATGTGTACACGATTATAACATTGCGTAAAGTCGAACGGTGGCTTTGACTGATCGATTAAAATAAACCTCTTTACTAATTTATTTACTTTCATCTTCAAATTGCCGGAATCTGATATACGCGACTTTTCGTTGCTACCCGACCAACTTGATTTTCGGGACATAATGAGGTCTATTTCATAAACTGAGTAAACTGACAAGCGAACTGAGGTAAACAGACTGATCACTGTCATACGCTCTTTGTATTATAATTAAATACAGCTCTCCTTGACAGAGTCTATGCTTTCACTGTAATCAAAACAAGTATAGTGGTTAACTCAATAAAAAGCACCTGAAAAATTCAAGGATCAGGTGTGGCTATCACCAGCTGTATTTATCTATGCCAATAGTAATTTCGTGTTACAACTAAACAACTAATATGCAAATATTTTGCAAAAACAGACTAACATTGTGCAAAAACAGGCTAACATTGTATTAAAGATTCGTAAGACAACACCACTAAAGACCAGAAGAGCCAACTTGCACTGTGTATGGTTGCAAAGGCCCTCAAATATCTGCATATGTTTCATACATAATGCAGTAGTAAGTAAATATTCAGTAATATTTACTTCTGTAAATAAGTAACATTGTTCCCATGTGTAAAAGCTGTCTAATGCAATGATAAAGTACCTGTAGTTTAAAAGAAACGATAAGAAAAAAGAAGGAACTAAAGAGAAGGAAACAGACAATAAAACACATTACGCACATCTGTCGTACGCTTATTTTAATAACAGTCAGTCGATATGAATAACAGACTTTAATGATTGCTATGTATGATGGGAGTATAAACCAGAGAGTTGTTAGGATGGAGATGCAACGCTCTATACGCTCTTTGAAGCAATGTTCGTTTCCGACGGTAATCTTGCTTTTCTCCTCAAGATTCTTATCTCAGGGCCTAGAATAACAAAGATCAGTGATGCATTGCTAAAATGACAATGAGAAGACACACCCCTCACGTTGTACTCGTTAACTTTTCATTGCCAGCCGTCATGCAAAAATATGAAATTTTAACCTATCTTCATTATTCGTCACACTTAACATCACTTCAAATAAAGTCAGCAAAAAATTCCTTTTCAACTAAATTTTCGAGTATGTTTCTTAATGATAGGCCAATTTGCTAAAATCTTAGAGAAATGTACAAACTTGAACAATGTTTCCAGCAGATGACGTATTAAAATCGTTGGGGCACAATTGCCGTACGTTATTTAAATGTTTTTTGCCAGTCGTTTTACTGAAAATCCCGATTAAAGATTGGACATCGGCGGAAACAAACCTCACTTCAAAGCATGTATTAACAATGGCCTTTGTATTGGGATTACTTGGAAAAGAGAAAGGAGGGGATCACCATTAAAGGGGCCTAGTCTTCAGAGACTTAACAATTAAAACAAAGAGACATGTCAATCAAATGGTGGTGCTTATAAAGAATTAAACCATTTTCAAGTACATATTACCTGACAACATTGTGCGTTGTATCTCCATCCTAACCACTCCCCCTGTATAAAACAGGGAGCTGCCCCCAAAAGCTCCCTGTATAAACAATGGATAGCGCTATTACTGTATTGTTCAGCTCTCACAGCTCCCTGCTTCCAGTTCCCATGCTCCTTCGTAGGCGTAACGTAATCATTAGAGTCTGATTTAGAGTAGTAATGTAGAGTGGCTTGAACAGTCAGGTTTCCGAAAAATTAACCGATTTTCTACAAGGTGCAGCTGAAGTTAGCCTCCATGCAGGGCGTGTGGTAATTCCTTTCAACAGCAGGTCATCTGTGATGCTAGGGAGGTATGAGCAGGGAGCTTTGAGAGAGCTATCACAGCTCCACTGCCTGGTATGAATAAGGTAAGCCATGAAGTTGCTACCTTTAGCAAAACTTATGTTCCATTTTCATCCGATAACTTGGAACTGTATACTTTGAAATTGCTATTATTTTGTAACAATTATAAGAATACATAATGTAGAAACAAGTATGCTAAATGATCCATTCTACAAAAGTAAAAATTAAGCCTTGAAAAATTTAGGGGGCGCGCCGGGAGCGCCCCCCCTTAAATCCTCCCCTGTGACGGATAATTTTTTCGTAAAGTGATCATCTTTGTTGTGTTTGGGCTTGCTTACTTACACGAAGCAAGAAAAGTCTACATGGGTGATCCTATGTAAGTAAAGAGTCCTTGAGGGCATGCATAGAAGGATCTCCGTAACCTCCCCCCCCCCTTGCAGGAAATTCCTAACTGGATAATCCCCAAGACATCAAGATACATATTCCCCACCAATTATCACCACCAATACAGTTATTACCTTGCAAAATCCGAATTTTCTGCAAGGGGAAGTCGTCTGATAGGGAATTATGTTAGAGTGGGAATTGTCCAGATGAGTTGTGCGGAGGCGGAATTGTCCGGGGGAATTATGGAGGGGGGATGTGGTTGTCGGGGTGAGATTTGTTCATAGTGGCATTGTCCAGTCACGGCTCGGAGAACGTAATACCCCCAGCGATAAATTAAATGTAGTAACATTGTTGAAGGCAGTGCTTACCAGTGCCCATAACGTCCTTGACAAAGTACAACCATGGCGCGCTTTTTGTAATTCGGGTCGGTTGTGAACGGCGGTTTAAAAATAGGATCTGTGAACAGGGGATGGGCTGGAATGGTGGAAGGACTTGTTACCAACTCTACACAGTCCTGCCAGTAAATCCGCCATTACACATATCAAATCTTGATTTTAATTCTAGAAAATAATGTACAACAAATATCGCTACATTTATAACCCTTCAAGCTTTACGTGATGGCTGTCAGGGTAAATGTCAATGACTCCAGCCTCCAGTAAAGTACAGATTGAACCAGTTCATATCGGATACATTTGGGTGAATACTCACAAGCCATTCAATTGAATACTATGAAGTACGTTATGTAGAGTTGTCGTTTTAAGATTTAGTGAAATCTTATCCTTTAAATTAACACATGACTATTTGAGGCGTTATCCAAAAGTCAAGCTAACGATTTAAAGAAACAAGATTCGAGTACTTAATAAATTGATTATACAAGAGTTTAAAGTTGAAATTAATTGAAGGTTCGCAAGAACGTATAATTATCAGGGCCGTCGGAACTGGAACGCTGGGGTCCTTCAGCCCTGCAATTTTTTTCTGTTTGAAGGGGTTTTCCTTTTCTTAAAACGTCAAAGATTATCAAAGAAAATTCCAGAACTTTGAAGTTGAATGGTTCAGTTCCCAATCTTTAAGACCTTCCGACAGCACTTATTTAGGAGTTTTCAAAGGAATTGGGATATACCCTTCCTCGACATTACGTCGCATGACTCGAAAGAGCTAAGATAAGGCGCCTAGCCAAGATTTTGTCAAAGGGTTGTTTGAGTATGACATGGGAGAGTCTAAGGAGAGGGGAACAGGGAGGGGTGTTCCCCCTCACCTTTAGAGAAAAAACAGTTTTTTATGTTTCCAGATGCTTAATGGTGCAATATTTGTGCCCCCTGGCTACGCCACCGGCTAGGATAGTTGCCTGGAGAGTAATACAGGACTCTGAAGTGGTTCCATTGATCAGAAATAATATCGTTATTAAGCCTACTTTGATAACACATGGACAGAATATCTATTACTTGCGCGAAATATACATTGATAATGCGAGTAATGTAGTTGTAGTGTAGTAATTTGTATCCTCGAGCAAATCTACATACTCTTCGACGCTTAACCACGGGGGTCAACCCCTTGCCAATGACTCAAGTGCACAAAATGTTATATAAAGGGTTATCACCAACTTGTGCTCCTACATTCATTTAAAACAGTGGCGTAGGCAGGATTTCTCTCAAGGGGGAGGGGCATGCAGTGTGTTGAGTGATCGCCAGCCTGGGAGAGGGTCTGGGGAGGGGTCCCCTCCCCTTCGTAAATATTTGAAAAGATTAGGTGTCTTTACATGCAATCTGGTGCCACATATGATACCATTTTCAGTAAAATTTGTGATACAAAAATTACGTCTTTTTAGGAACTAAAAAAATGGCATCAGTGAGGAGGCCTTGGGGAGACAACCCCTCCCCTTTGAAAATTGTTGAAAAATTGGGTTCCTTACATGCAATCTGGTGCCACATATGCTACCTTTTGAAATAAAATTTGTATTACAAAATTACGTATTTTTAGGATCTAAAAAAATTGGCATCCGTGAGGTGGGCCATGGCCCAATCCCCTCCCCCTCCTGCGTACGCCACTGATTTTAATCTTCTGTCAAATGGATGCTACTGTCTGGAAGCACGTCTTCTATCTCAACTGGGACCCGGTCGCGCAGTCATCATTTCAATCCGTGAATCTCAGGACGCCTTCAACATTTTTCGCGAATTGTCTTTTTTCTCGCGAATTGTCTTTTTCGCAGTTTGTCCTTTTTGCAAATTGTCTATTTTGCCCTGTTGGCAGCCTAGCGCGCCAACAGGGCAAAAAGACGATAATGAAAAAACATTAAAGAACCCAAAAAAATTTAAAAAGGAAAAACAAATAATAAGAAATAAACTTAAAATGCAAAATTTTGTTTCTAATTTGCGTTTTTTTTTTTTATTTCTTTTTATTTGGTTTTCCTACTTTAGTTTATTTGGGTTCTTTTTATTGTTTGCTTCATAATCGTCTTTTTTGCCCTGTTGGCCCCCCGTAGAAGTGCACTTGGATTCGCCGCTATTGTGAAGAGTCGGTTGGAAATGTTTTTTAATATCAGTGTACATTGTTTGGGGGAATCTTTTCTCTTCCAACGCAATTGCTCTAGCCAAGACGTGATTAGAATTGCCAATTCTTTTGTAAGGGAGGTAGTACAGGCGAAATGTTAGATCTCATTTTATACTCCTACCAGAAATATTTGAAATCAACTCATCTGGAACAATTCTTTTATTCATATTAGTAATCAAACTTTTTTCTATTCGTTTTTGTATAATAAAGGTGTAAAGTTGTGAAAGTTTTTTTCAATGATACTGGAAGCCCCCTCTCTTTTCAAAGTTTCAAAGAATGGTTTCTACTCGCGGACTCCCCCTTTACTTTATACTTATGCCTTATCAATAGCATTCCTATATTCACTGGCAGGAATCAGTCTGTGAGAAGGCTGAAAGCTTGAACGGTAACTTGTTACTTTTTGAAAGGGCTTTGTCAGCCTCCTCTGTTCCACAGATGTTTTACTCGAAGTATATCCAAAATCTTGTTCAGGTGTCTTCTGCAAAAATTTAATAGGATTCTCCTCTCTCCGACCAAGACTGGAATCGCTTTTTTCGACCATGATTCCCCTGGCTCACCGTCACTGAGTCAAAAATCTCCTAGTTCCGGCTCAAATTTCTCCATAGGATTGTTCCTACCAATAGGCTCCTATTTTAAATGGGGAAAGTTGATTCTCCCCTGTGTGATTTTTGCTTCCTTGAGGAAGAATCTTTAGAGCATCTTTTTTGGCATTGCATTGATACTTCTACCTTCATGTTAGACATTGAAAGCAAACTTCTAAACCGTCAATTTTTTTCTAAAGAAGTCTTTTTCTTTGGTTTTGGGAAAGGCATTGTCCATCCATATAATTTCTTTATCTTACACATGAAGTACTTTAATTTTAATTGCAAAATAATTGGGTGTAAGCCCCTATTCGATAACATTTTTTTTACAAATTTAAGTTTACCCTGGCAGTTGAAAAACATATCTCAGTTACTGGTTAGAACAAAAGAAGGAGAAACGTCGAATACAACGAGTTGTTCGAAGTTTTTAAATATTGTCCCGGGCTTTTCTGATCGAGAAAAAAGCTCTCTCACTTTCATGCATATAATAAAGAGTTACTTATATATTTATTGAGTGTATCTGCTACCTATTTTGGATCCACCAAGCAAGCGACTACTTCGATGTCTTGCTATGTTTTAATTATCTAATTATTGCATAAGTAAAATGTCTTAGTAAATTTAGTTCTTGTTTTTGTAATACGACATCAATGTAAACAAATAAATGGATGAAGAAATACAC
The DNA here is from genome assembly GCA_009936505.3 of Holothuria glaberrima. NCBI lineage: Eukaryota > Metazoa > Echinodermata > Holothuroidea > Aspidochirotida > Holothuriidae > Holothuria > Holothuria glaberrima. The sequence continues at coordinate 3,647 of WURT03124514.1, read as the reverse complement.
TTTCCCTGTACTTCCACGAATGCGGTTTACATTTTAGTTTGTGGACGTTGCAACTGCCTGTATGTGTGAAAGACCAAATGTCGCCTCGCTGACCGAGTCACTGAACACCTCAGGTCCCTCAAACAAAAACTTCAAGGTTATCCGGTAGCCACACTTTTCAAACCCCCTTCAGCTCGATAAATGACTTGGCCAAAATGTGCCATAATGTGCTGAGGTTCTGACCATGATCGCCTGACTGCCGAAAACCGGCTTATCATGAAACTCGGAACCAGCCTCTCTCCACACGTTAAGATGGACCTTTTTAATCTTTTTATTGACCTGTGGTGGGGCCTTGCTAAGATAATGTCGAGATATTGGATTTCGAACATATTTGAAGAGCCGAAAAAGACAACCCCCTCCTTCCCGTCCACCATGAACACCCTAGCTTTGCCACTACATGTACTGATGGTTGATCGACACTAACTACTGGTCTCTCCATACGAAAGAGCATCTATTGAAGAGTAAGAGTGGATATGGAGCAGTTGGGGGGGGGGGAAAGGCGGTGACGTAGTTCATTTCAGTATTTCATATGAATGAAAGTGTAAAAATTAGCCACCTGATCAGTTGTAAGGGCCGGAAACGCAGGTTTTTACTTCGTCTTCTACTACTAGCTCGAAATCAAACCGCTTTTGTAATTCGTACGAAACCAAGGCGGAAAACATCCACAGTCTTTATTTCGTAGGTAACTTGTCTCTCTGATTTTTAGAAATTAGAAAGAAACAATTTAGTGTGTAAGAGAACGGGAATTCTAATTTTGATGTGATACCAGGAGATTCTGAACTTTTGTTCTTGTTATTAAAGATCTCAGAGAGACTGCAGGAATCATTACTGTGAACAAAAGTTTTGGACGAAGAGTGGAAGGGCATAGTGCCAATGGTACTACACATAGGCGTAGGAAGCTGTTCGAGACTAGGGGGCTGACCCTTGTTTCGGACCGCCGTCCTGGGGAGAGGTGTAAAGGGAGGGGGTGTTGGAAAAAATGTTGATATTTGAGGATCCTTAGATGCAATTTGGTGCATTATTTTGGACAATTTTTAAGGTAAATTACTGCAAATTTTTGACATTTCTTATAGAAAAGACAAATAAGGGGTTCTCGCTTCCTTGGAAAGTGGGGGGGGGCTGAAGCATACTTCCGCCTCCACAAATTTCGCTGGCGCCCCAGTCCCCGCTTCCTACGCCCTTGGTACTACAAAAGTAACCCTTTCAAGTAAGGCGAAATGTAGGCAGGGTATTTTCAATTTCGGGCCAAATCATTCTTTCTTTAATAGTGACATTTATTTAGACTTATGTCAAGTTCTGATTCAGAGGTGCACATATAAGGAAGAAAATTATTGTCATGGAATTTCCAGACTTGCTCAATTACCCGAAGCTGACTTCAAATGGGAATTTCAAGTTTGTCATGATTCGTAACCACTACTTCTCCTATTCCACACATATGCCCCTTTAGCTATGACTTTAGACAAGAAAAATGAAGAGTCTGGTGGTAAGGATAATAGTCTCACAAACAACATCAAAATCCTTCTTCTATAGAAGTCCTGAAACTTCACTTCTTGAGAGATTTTTTCAAGTTATCCTATCAGCCTATGGAACTATATTACCCTCTATAAACACATAGATCACGAGGAAACTGAAGCAACATGTTTAGTCAAATAGTAACTCTATTGGGGTCAAATGATAGCGTTATTAGGGTCATTCTTGACCCAATAATTTAAGTCGGCTCCTTCTTGACCCCTTTGTGGTTCAAACTGACTCAAGTGATTTTACAATGAACATATCTCTGTTGTTTCAAATTCTTTCCAGCCTATTCACCCTTTAACGGAAAGGTGTTAAGCAACGCCCCCCTGCCCCCATATACATAAAGAGTCAACATAAAACACAACATCACATGCCTGTTCGGATAGATGGTACTAAAAGAAACAGAGCGTGTTAGGTGCGAATTCTCGGTATTTCGAGAGCCACAGGGAAGTGGGAAGGGAATCGTTTTACCATGGTGAAGCCCAAACCAGAAATCGAAGGGGGCATGCAACTTCGATGGCTGTCTGGGGGTTCCCCATGCACTACCTCCAGGAAAATTTGAAAAGGGGCATAATTGTTAGAAGCGATCTTCCCGAATCTGACAATTAAGAGTAAGCAAACAAGCATGCATGTGTTATGGAATGATTGTCATGCTTTGTAATCCTCTGTAATGCTAGTAATGATTATACATCCGTCAAATGTGGGCAACACACGGGATTTAGGGTCCTCAAGTAAAAAATTTTGAAATTAAGCAATGTTATATGAGAATTCCAGCATCTAGATTTTAGAAGGTTTCCTCTACAGGAGTGGTCCCTCAGTGTCGTAAAGAATTGCCTCTCAAGGATTGAGTTAAAATTATTCACAAGCTTTGAATAGCGTCTTTGCAGGTAATGTAATCAGAGAGCTGTTACAACTTACTGGTGTAATACCTCCTAATTTAAGCTTCATTTTATGAATATACACAACAAGCTCTTTTACTTTGAGAGTAGCTCTCTACGTCACGGTTTACATTAACTATCACAAAATCTACTCGAAAGGGCAGCGTTGCCTTTTTCGAAATCTTTTCGAAAGCTTTCTGATAGCAAAAGAAAACAAAAAATAGACAGAAGTCGTTTTCTTTGACATATATATTGGGCTCTTATTTACATAACATTTACTGTTATTAATTATTGCATTTTTCCTTTTGTCTTCTATTTCTCTCTTTTCACCAAATGATTTTTTGTTGAATTCAATGCAAATCTTATTTATTCAAATAAAGTATGAAAAAGACATTCGGCAGAACACTTAGAACCGCAGCATTCACTGTGCTGAAATCAGTTCCGTCATTAACTATATACATTGTCATCCAGACGTCACTAACAGTTGACACTGAGCCTGTTCAACAGCCAAAAGTAATGATAAAAAGCAAAAATTAAATATGTTATTAAGTGCAAACTGGTGCTTGGTTAAAATTACATTACCGTGCCATCAAAGGTTTCGAAACATTAATCATAGAACAACGAGCAAAGAGAAAGAACCACAACCCCTACCCCCTCCTCCCTAGTAGTGCGGACAAAATATATTTCTCGGGCAGATTTTGTATAAAACTCTAGTGTTAATAAATCTCAACTAACGTCAGTCGTTTTTACACAAAACTGTTCAGCTTTCTCCCCTCCCCGGAAAAATATTCCCGAACTCCTTTATGACGTCTCACAACTTATTTACATAAATTTCACAAAGTTTCATTAATTTTTATAAGAATTTTTGTGTATACTGCAACAGTGTAAGAAACACATGTGGTCTATTCAGTGCGCATTAGTACTAACATAAGGGTTTGCGCTTTGTGATTATAGATCCGTACCCGTTATCATAAATTTTGGCAGATAAGAATGGAGGTATCTGCACTCATGTAAGTATCAATGGACCATACCCTTTATTGAACTGAACTGCACATTGACACACAGGGGTTATATAAATGTACAGGGCTTGAAATATAGGCTGAAATAGGCGTGAGTCTATTCAACCCGAGTCCAATGCATGCAGTGGTCTTTCTAAGGATGCATGACGACATTTGTCCTGTCAGGGAAGCCCCTTTTCTCACTCTCTGCTTCACC
>WURT03124502.1:0-29784 GCA_009936505.3 Holothuria glaberrima | reverse complement strand
TTATTCGCCCAAACATAGAAATTATGCCAGCGGTTCTTCCTTTCGTAACTTGCTTGCACATGTGACTCGAGACCGGTTTCGAGTACAACAGCACTGACTGGGATGTAGACTTTTAATTTTCTTGAACATATTGGGCCGCTTCGGTGATAAGTCCCCCCCTCCAACTTCAAAAGTGGCTCCGCGGTCCCTGCATTTCACAACCTTTGATTGCATCATGTCGAATACTTATCTAAAACTCAAATTTGTAGCTGCAGTTATGTGTGTCTATACTAGGGCACAAAATGCGAATGACTGGAGCTGTAAAGGTTGGTATCATAGTTTGTTTGTTCTTGTGTGCATAGTGCACAGACATAGAACAAGATAAAGTGCCTTTTCATGTGTAGGTGTACTCATCTTCAAGCTAAAGGTGGAATGATGAAAATATGGCCTACATAAGTCTCCGTAGTACGTTGACGGTTCGTTTTTCTTTTGTCGTTCTCACATTTTACAATTTAGGAACATGTTTTCATTGACAAATTTAACAAACGTATCCTTTACTACAATCCCGCTGATAATTAAATAGTTTATCATCTCAAACAGCGAAGAAGCAGGGGTCTGGATTTGTCATACAATATGAATGTAGGCCATCATTCTTAATATCCGGAAATTTGTAACATTAGGTTCATTTTTTGCCAAATTTTTCAGTTATGTCCTTTGATGTCGTGCACATTCATCACTCCTTAATGAATTCATCCATGTACCCAGAGACAACGAAATACTTGAGAAGGCAACATACTTGGAGACGGCATATAACTTGAGACCCGTTTGGCGATGGGGTGCTCCAAAAGGGTCAAGTATTTTCACTTCGGAAGTATTTTGATGCCTTTAGCTATATAAAAAATAACGACAAAATGTGATGTTTGGCCACGAAATACATTTATAGGATGTTATATTCCTGACTTTAAGTATCTCAAAGGATATCAAAATACCTGGGCAGACGGCAAAACAATCTGCGCAGACGGCAGATTATCTGAATAGATGGCGAAATACCGTTAGCCTTTTGACGTTACATATATCCATGCGTTATGGTCACATGTAACAAAGGCATCACAAAAAGAAGCACAATGTTTGGTTAATCACCTCTTTGTTTTTTTCTTGTATTGAATGTTTTGCCCTCTCTGCTGATAGTGCGTTTCCGAGATCCTGAAAAACAAATTTAGACCATGTAAATAAAATCAGATTTTGTGAATGCGGAGAATGTAAAAAAAGGTAATGTTTGTTAGGTATGGCTCTAGGTTTCCTTAAAGAAATGTTTAAATTGTGCAATACATTAGTCTTAAAACACTCTTTATGTAGCTTAGTTAATAGTATTATTTATGTGGTCTGTGAAATTCTTCGGTAACATTGTAAGGCTTGCGATCTTTTTTACTGCGGTAGTTCCAAAAATTATTAGAAACAAAGAACACTACTTTGCCTTTTTTGAGCAGTCTCAATACCAAACATTGAACACGGCAATTGCGGAGCAAGGACATGCGGTCACACGGGCAGCGGCGGCGCCAGGAATTTTTAATTGGGGAGGCTAAAGGGGCTGAACAAATTTTTGGGGTGGCTTATAGTACTATAATTTCCGCGATAGCGGCAATCCGAAGGGCGTAGCCCAAGGCCTGGGCGTGGGGTCAAAGGTGGCCGGCCTAGGGCCCTTGGTGGGGTTCAGGGCCATTTGCAGCCATTCCTGATAGCTAGCGCTGATGGCTGACAAATTTTTAAGGCCATTAAAAAATCCACTTAATAAAATTGTTTTAATGAGTGTTTTAAATTTTTCAATTTGCTCATTTCAGTTGGAGGCTAATGGGGCCTGACCACTTTTTGTGTGTGGGGGGGGCTAAAGTCCCCCCCCCGTTGACGCCGCCGCTGCACACGGGCAAGAATAACTTGCAGGGATGCTTACAGTAGATAGACATCTATGCCTCAACACGGTAAAAACCTAAAGAGGGCGCCGACAGGCGATTTGAGTCCGTCGGCGCGGGGGGTTACTACCCCCTGACTACATGGACGCTCCGCCACTGGTACACGGTGTTAGAGTCCAACATGTTTCCATCATTTGAATTTATAGATGTGTTCTTTTGTTGAAATCTAGTCTCCTTCGCTTTCTCAGATTCCCATACTTATGTCATTTCGTATTGAACCTTAGAGTAGCATCATATTTTTTGCTGATATGAGAACTTTCCGACACGAGTTACTGAACTGTGTGGTAAATACAACGGAAGAAATTGTGAGTTTGGATGAAGTTCCCTTACTAGTTTACTGATTATTTTTTTTGTATACTAAGTAATCTACCTTTATATGGCAAGGTGAAAGAAAGGAAGTTGTGGAATCACCTTTCTTATTTTAAGAAACCTTCCCAAATACCAAAAGATGAAGTTGTTTATTGTGGTAAGCAATGGATAACGTCGAAAGCTAAATTCTAATTTTCATGGAAGGCGAGCGTTAATCACGGATCAACAGACAAAATTTGTCAACAATATTTTTAAAGGTAGTAGGCCGCATGCAGTGAACCTTTTGTGAATACTTGAAATCCATGAAGACTGGTCTTGTATCAGCTCGAATTCATGTCGCTTGCACCTGCTGTACTTGAAAGTAAGCTTGACGTTTGTTTCGTCATTGAACATAGAACTATCTAAATGTATACCGCGGTATTTTGATGGCAATCGTGGTGCTGATTGCAGTGGAGTTTGTTCCTTTTGTGCCCAACGGGGAGCCATATAGAGACGAGATGTGTACCTATAATACTAGGTTTGTGATATTCTGATAAAGTATACTTCTTATATGGAAGTGCAAAAAATGCCCCTGTGTCAGCCAAAAGGTATGAGTGGGTGGTCCTTGTTTAGGGGGTGGTTCCTTAGTGCATTAACATTGACCCTATCAACTAGTCTTTGTGGTGAATATCTAAATAAGGAACGACTGACGGATAATTCTCCGAAGACAAAATCTGAGGTGGGGGACTTTGCAAGTTTGAGAAGCCTCGCCGATAAGTTGGCTGTACGGCTGGTAGATGTTGAGTGGTACAATCTGATGCAATCGGAGCCTGCGTTTTCAGCACTTTATCAATTTAAAGTAAGTGTAGAATAAATGTAAATTTTAGGAATTTTGGAATCCCTTGAAACTGTACTTATCAGTATTTGAAGACTGTTTATATAATTACCCCATTACTTACGAAAGAAAAGAAACCCAAAGCATCCAACTAAGGATTACCAAGTATTCGCATCAATTTCTTGCTTAGCACGGATATGGGTTACTGATAATAATATGGCCCAAAACTGCATAGAAACAAAGGTGTCCTATTTCAGGTGACGTTTATGGCCAATCCAGGGTTGTAGCCTTGGCAAAATCCCGAAAGGGCTGGGCAGTTCATGACGCTATCAAGTGGAACAACAAGTTGCGTACCCATAGATGGTTGTAACCCTTCTTTGTTTACATTTACATTAGTGACATACTAGGGGAGGAATCCGAGAGAATGAACAACATGTAAGGCACTTAGCAAAGTGGTGCTATCTTTGTCAAAACTTTGAAAAGATAATATGGTAAGAATTTGTCGTTATTTAGCTACTTTCCCGTATTTTTGGGTAGGTGCAAGGCAAGAGGTGCTGCTTAAGGGGAGGGACGAAAGCAACTTTTTTTTTTTTGTAGTGAATAGAGCCCCATCATGTTTTAACATGATATACGCAAAATCCCAAAACTCCACTCTTATTGGAGTCGTCTAAAATTGACATTTTGGTGGTTCTGTAACAACCAACTAGACCACTTCCTGTTCTCTGCTTTATGTGGCAGAACGTCGTTTGTAGTAGCCTTTTACACAATGGCGGAGGTAACGATGCAGCTAAGAGTGCATCTTACAATACATTGTCCTTACTTTCTTCTGTTTCATCCGACTCCTGGTCTAGGCGATGTCTTTTTTATAGTCAATAGTAGGATGGTGGGGAAACAGACAATATAGTTGCTGGTTACCAACAATTATATTTCAGTGCTTCATTAAAGCTTGATTTAGGAACCTTGTTTTGATATTAGAGGTGTATGTCAATTTGAAAATGAGTGAAAACGTTGTTGCTGTTTTTCTAGTGGTGAAAAGATCCGTCCTTTGTTTATAGATAATACCGTTAGTGGATGACGTGATAGATTCTAGCAAGACGTTTACCCTTAAAGGAGTTTCTTTTTTTTCCTTAAAAATTACTTTTGTTACTGCAGAGTTTGGCGTATCTTAAAATTCACCCTTGCTCTGTTGTGTGACGGGAAGCAAGAAAAACTGTATGAAGTCCGACAATTTTTCGGTAGGAGATCCGCTCCCGCTAATTATTGGTCAACCAGCAAAGTTGAATAAGACGGCGGTGTTTGGTGAGATTTAGGTAGCACATACATGACTGACATTAGCATATCTTGGTTTTGTGAATTAAAGTACTTGAAAGCTTTTCCGTCAATTTCATCTTCGTGAAACTTAAATTAACCTTCCTGTAAGACTTGGTGACCATTAAAAATCTTTAAGGTTGAGTCCTATCTCACCGATTGTATGGCGTGCTTTCTGGGGATTTTCATGCTGCAATATGTCCTTTTTCTTCGTTGTAGACGATGGAGGTAACTTTCCCAAGAGATGTTTGGATGCTTCTCCTTCTGAGGTCGGCTCATTATTTAAATTGAATGATGTTTTCTAATTTGTACGGGTGTATTGAAGGTTGTCTTTCTAAGGGAATGGGTGGAACCCTTGCTCTTTGTTTATGGTTTTCTTTTTATTTTGTTTTAATGTTTCCAGTGTACAAAATGATGCCCCTTTTGGAAAAGCTTTGAAATTAATACATTGCTAGAAATTTTACATATAAGGTGGAATTTCCGGCTCTCTCATAGACCTCAGCAGGTTTGGTGCCTTTTGCTGGTTGACCCCTGTAAGTGTCCCCATCAGTGGCTGAGTTGCTTTACCGTAGGGCTTGCAAGGAGCTAGAACTTATACACTGCATTAAAAAAATTTCCTTTTTAGATTTCATGCTTTAAAAACAAATTTAGATTTTAAAACGAAAGGGTAGTTTGAATTTAAATCAAAACTTGCTTACCATCTCAGTGTGTTTAGCATATATTTAAAGGATATCATAAGACATATGAAAAAGCACACTGTAGCACGGTATGAGAAATAATACCAACGATAAGATATGCAGGTATATGAAACTTGGGTATCACATGTAGGAAGAAGAGGGATCATTTGACAGGAAGAGTAACCCAACAAAGAGAGAATTCACGACGGGGGTCCGGGGACTTCCTCGAGTACATTTCGGGAAAATGTGGCCGCTTATATGAAATTTTCTTGAGTTCTTGAGGCCTTAAAAATCATAATTAGAATTGAAGATTAAGAATTTAGATTGAAGTCTTCCATATTTGGGCATTTTCTCCTCTAAAGTGGACCAACTTTTATTTACTGCCCTCCTTGCCCCCAACGCAGCATATAGTATTCTTTCAAAAAGGTATTGTAAGCAAATTGATGCCATGTGTGAGTTGGTTCTCTTTAAGTAGCTGTGTGGTTACATTATTCAATACTCATCATTCAACTGGATGTCTAATGTTGACCATTATTCATTATACATTCCACATCAGCGTGCGTACGCTCGATAATACTGTGAATCTCTTAGTAAGCCTTTTAAACTAATGACAACGCAAAAAACAAGAGTAACAACCAAATCCTCATTTGTTGATGTATCTAACAGTTCCCATACCTGCAAACGGAAAATGCAATGGAATGCATCATTCGACAAACGGAATATTCTTAAGTTTTGCAGGTTACATTAAACATTATACTTATGCAATGTTTCATCTGCAAACTACAATTGGTAAAAGATCTCCTATTGCAATGAACTGTGGCAATAAAATTATGTCTCCAACAATTTTGCACGTAAATATCGCTAAATTATTAACATGTGAAAAACAGTTACCTGTGAACGTTGTCGTTCAGCTGAAAGGTCTTTCTCTGCTTTGTCTAAATCTTTCTGTAATTTGTCTAAATCCCTTTTTTTAATGGCGTCTGTTTCCTGTAAAGTCAAATAAATTATGATTAGGTCATTAAACTAGGGTTATGAGGGACTTTGGTGAAAACAACTTATTTCGTGATGATACAAACGGTTAAAGGTTAACTAGGGCCGGGGATTTACAAATACATCGTTCGAGCATAGTAGCGTGCAGTTTAATGGGCTCACAAAGTACTGTCTTTCTTACTAACAAGTCAAAATGGCTTAGAATAAATGTACCGTGATTCAGTTTATTTTACTGCTATTTTCCTTAAGTGTTTTTTTATAGTGAGTAATCATCCTAATCTACCTTATCCATGTTATCTATGTGAGATCGTTGTTTTACCTGTTAAAATTCATAATTTCAATTTGGAAAGGAAATGGGTAATTTCCATTTGAAAAATTGTCGTCTCTTTTCGACGATGCATAACCCTGTCTCCTATCATAACCCAAAGCTCCAGAAAAGTAGTTTAAAGGGTTGCAACAAATGTAGTTTGTCATAAATATAGATTGTTAACCTTTAAAGGTGATTGAAACGCTACTGAAATGAAAGGGTTACAAAAAAGTCAAATTGAAATGAAAAGTTGTAATACTTACAGTGAGTTCCTGGGTTCGTTTTCTTTCATTGCGCAGTTCTTCCTTTACTTTTTCTAACTCTTCATTCACCTCGTCTAACTTCTACAATAGATAAAAGGGCAACTACTCATGTCAATGGGTTAAACCGGACAACGCCTCTGGGCAACGCCTCCCTCCAGACTATTGCCTTTCCCGGTCAACTTTCAGCCGTGTAACAACTTCGGACAATTCCCACCTTTCACCACCCGTATTATTTGTTTTCGGTAGTTGTCATGGAGGCAGTTGGCAGAAGTACAAATATGTCGGAATTTTACTAAATACCAAACATTCTTTAATAATTTTGGAGTGTAGTTTCCATTGATATGTCCATTAAAAAACGGGAAAAGTATTGTCAAGTTTTTGTATTTTGATGGATATGAATTACAATATTAATGTGTTTCTGAACAAACAAACACATATATCAAAATCAACATACTTGATACCAATTTCCAACTTACTTTTGCAAGGTGTTAGTCGTATGCATAGTTGACATTAGAATAGACAAAATTTTGAAAGCCAGTCTAACGTTTAATGGACAGTATCATACTTATATGTAATGCTTTCCAAAAAGTCGAAACATGCCCTATTCAAATTTGTATAGAATATAGAAAATATTTCAAATAGGATTTTGTTTCCATTTGAGGACTAATGCATCGTTGAAAAAGCATCTTCAAAATAGTTCTTGATAGCATTTCTTTTTTTATACAAACGACATTGATACATAGTGCTTTAAACATAACCTTTCTATATCCGTTAAATGTAAACAGTAAAACTTTCAGGGGTTTACCTAGTCATGATAAACCGCTGATTTTATATAAAATAAAATTCCTTCAAACACCCTTGGGTGTCGGGGAAAAAGTCGTTAGAAAGAAACGAAAGGCATGAGTATTTCTTTCGCTCAGTAATAGGAGTTCCGACCTTTTTATTATATGGGATAGACAGTAAGGTTTTAATTGTAAATTAACAGGCATTGCTAAACTGTTTATATCTGTAATTGGCAAAGATCACTAAAACGGTCCCAAAAGACAATTTTCTAGGCTTCCATTGTTCAAGGAAAATGAACTGTAAAGTAATGGTGATTATTTTTATAGAGCTTAAACTTTCATTAAAGGAAAGCATTACATGTGGATGAATATTAAAGCAGTCTGTAAATAAATGTAGCTTATATGAATGTATTTTTATAAAAACGAATACACATTGTTTTTCTATGAAAACGTGAGAAATACCTTCACAAGTGGGGTACTCTCGCCTTCAGTTCTAGAAAAGAAAATTGTCATATCAATAAAGGAACTTGTGCAGCTTTGTTTTTTGTTCTTAAGTAATCAAGAAAATTATTTGATTTTTCATAACAACATAAAATTGTTTTCTACCCATAGTAAACATAGTTATTTCTAAAAACATGACTTCCTGAACGCGTGGCAATTTTAATACCGTTTTAAGTTACACACAAAACAGGAGTAATACTTCACCTCTCTGAATCGGCTTTTGTCTTCTTGTCTCGGTTCTTTTTGACATATGTATCTATATTGAATATTATAAAAACAAATCTGTGAAGTGCAATATTATAAGAACATAGATATGCACTTCCTACTTTATGATGTAGCATATCGCTTGCTACTTAAAGTACTTTCTACGTTTTAATTACACCAGTGTAGGTCTATCTATAATTAGGAAAACTCATACCTGTTTCTATGGTTGTAATAAAGTGGTCGATTTTAAATATACATGATCTAATTTACAAAGCACTGGAGGCTTTAATTAGCAAAGTTACTTACATAGTACAATTACCAGCAGAACAGCACATGTTGCACCCAGTATCACAGAAACCACAATGAGGCCAGCAGGTGTTCTATGAGCTGCATGAGTATGATTAATAACAAAGACACAATTTCTTTAACCCCAGAAAAAACAGCATTTCCGAACTGACCATACATTAGAAAACATTCACGATTAAGTGAATTCTTATACTTTTGGTTGACTGCAAGGGAAATTTTGGTACTAGGTGCATGGTGGGGAAACAATTCCTTTCCTTGAAAAAATCTCGTTTAGGTAAGGTGGCTTAGTTGCAAAATGCAGGTATCTTAGGCAAATCTTTCAATTAATTACAATCATAGAAATTATCATTACTTAGTGATATTTTGCTGTGGCATGACATTCGTTATAAAAAATTTGTAACGACAAATGCATACTACGAATGTTACCGTATGTGCTACTCATGACATTGTATTGCTCTAAGATACTCTACTGATGCGGGGTCCCTGGAGAGGTCGTAGTTGTACATTTTAGGAAAAGCGTTTTGGTTACAATAATGCATTATTGGCCCAATAATGGCATTGAAAATCGTTCCCATAACAAAATTTGCCGGGCGACTTAGCAGTGAGACACTTTAAATTCCTAACAAAATGCATTAGCCAAATTATTAAAAGGCGAGTCTTCCCCCTGAATTCCACTACTTTGCATTCTTGCAATGTCCTGCTCCTCCATAATGACTCCAATGAAAAAGAGCAATCGGCGTAATTGTAGAACCCTCACCATTGAATAATGAGAATATGTTTGAGACGGCATTAACAGTAAACACGGCTGTGCGGTGAGGCTACACGGGAGCGGAGCGCTCGAACATTTTATTAGTCTGATTACTGATATGTCCAATGAACTCAATGCTCATTTCCATTCCTGAAGCAAGGAATATTGCAGGTACAATCCCAGTTTCTTAGACCTTGAATTAACAATGCCCGGCTTTTTTTCTGTGCATCAGTGTGGAGGAGAAACCCTTTTGGTCGGGGTCCGAGCCCATAGGAGTTACGCCAATGTGAATAATCAGTAACTTAAGATAAAGCATTGCAAAACTCGGCGACTTCATCATGCATTGACCGTTCAGTTTTCCAAAAATGAGGCAGAAAGTCAAATTTAATACGTCGTACGACATTGAGTCGCTATTTTCAGATACTTAATTCACAAACAATGATTTCCTTATTCACTGAATGACGGAAATGCTACGTCATTTCTTTTAATAGTAATACTGACAGACTGAATGATAGGTGATGTAATTTTTAGAATAATATTCATTACTTTTAATCTTTCGTTTTTCACTTTTTGGGCGTTTTCCTTGCATTTAAAAACTATGCATGGCAAAATTATTGGGGCTGCAGCCCCCCGCCCCCGCTTCCAACGGCCCTGAGAAATCAGTAACGTAAGGCATTACGTACCCAGTAAAACATCGACGTTTCTTTTAAATGCTTTCATACTTCGACAATTAGTTTACGCTTATGAAGATCTTCAGCGAGATCTTATTTCGATCATTTTTTCGTACTTCAGGAACGTCTTATTTTAAATGTTGCATTTTAAGACCAAGCGCGGCCACTTCTTCATTATCATAGATTGTTAACTCTGATGGACCTTTACAATTATCAGCTTGGTATTTCTCTGTAAAAACATTCTCAACAGTCCCTTTTGACCTCAGCCATTTCTTTCCAACAAACCACTTTCACTGCTATTCATCTAGCAGTAAAGATAGTTTATCTCATCCCTTCACCAGAGCTAAATTTATGCATTCATAAGTAAGAAGCTGAGGAGCTTCCCTAGAGACCTCTCAAAACGATAACATAAATTCTGCCAGGCTGAGTACTTCTAAGGAGCAACTGAAATCTCTGTTGCCGGATAGCTATGTTCACAATAATTGGCAAGTCCTTGCTGTCCCCATTTTCTCTTTTCCAGGCCTAATCTTTAGTTTTCTGAACTACCAACTCCATACTTTTGTACTTATAGGGACCTGACGTGACTGTTCCTTCCGGTCCATCTCTCTTCCGGACGGTACTGTTAGTAATTGCGTTGCTATGATCTCGACATAAATCTGCTCTCTTAATCTACTGCTATATTGCATTGCTAATAGGCACGGTGTTTAATACATTTGTTTAATATTCGGTGGATCAAATATTAATCAATCTGTAAAAAGCTTGTTGTGAAAAGGTAGAAAATAAACTGAAAAACTGAAGCAATTTGGAATCTACATTCCAAGGAGCGTTGCTATGGAGCCAATGATGCTGACTGAGAAACCTCGAGAAACCCGTCCTCGAGTGGGACACCTCTTTCTCCACAGTCTTTTTATTTTTTTTTTAAGAATGAGACCCAAAAGACAGAAAAACCCTTAAAGGGCAACCCTCAGTGGCCCGTGAGATTTTCCTAAAAAGAAGTGTAGCCCGCCAACAAAAAAAAAAAAAAAAAAAAAAACCCCTAGCTTAATGTTTGTTTTGTTTTACGAAAAACCTTTGGCACAGCACCCACATACAAATCGACATGCTCAGAGTAGAGTAAGGATGTTTATGCGTTTGTGTGTTAGGGTAGGGTATTTTAAATTTTGTAAAAGGTATCTTCCGATGGCGTGTCCAAGCTTAAAGGACCCTCCACCCTGTACGTACGTTTACAGCAAACCGTTGTCACTGATTAGGTGAAGGGGTTTGAAATACTTTGGTGGGATGGGATTACTAAAGTAGGTCTATTCTGCTCATGGATAAAGGTGTTTAAATGCATGTCAAGTGTAGGGCACTGCTTTTTCATCTACATCGTAAAATTCATAGCATAGTTGCTTTAAAGGCTCAGAAATGTTCAAGGTAAACACCTTTGTACCTACTGTGAATTCTTTACCCATATATCCATTGTAAAGGAGAAACATTATGCTGATTACCTGGTTCAGACTGCAGCTGTACGTGGGCAAAGGCAGTCTCCATTTTCATACTAGAAGCTTGACACGTTAGAAATTGTGGTTCATTATACTTTATTTTTATCGTGCTTGAAATAATTGTTTCATTCATAGCATTTTTTTCTTGACTTTCATCCACGTCATCAGTTATCTCTTTGGATTCCTTTAACCACTTGAGCGACATGTCAGATGATACTTGGTTAGCTTTACAAGATAGAATGATTGTTGAAGAAGGTTCCTCGTAAATTGTGCATTCTTTCTTTGGGCTGCAGCGATCGATGTATGGTAACTTGTTTGCGTTTGAAGCTATTAAAAGTAAGCACAAATACATTTATTTTACATTAATATGTCAAGTGTAGTGTTCAATCAAATACCGTAAAAATCTTAGTTGGTGAGAGCAGCTGAAGTTTTCTTGATAAACTTTCAGCATTTTCTTTCAAAATCATACGGTATTCTTTGTTTTGTGTAATGCTAACTTCATTACCTTGATGATGACGATTTTGTCTTTCATAAATAGTTAGTTCTTTTACGGCGCACATGGCATTGTCAATATCCATAACTAGTCAAAGAACAAATATCTTCAGCACTGATTTTACAATATTAAGACGAAAATTTTGTATGAAAATATACTACCTTTTAAATAAAGGGTCACACTACCGTGACATTGTGTGCGGTCTGAAGCTATACGACAATAATAATTTCCTTCGTCCATGATGGTCATGTTTTTTAATAGCAAACTTCCGTTGCTAAAAACATGATATTTCTCTGTGTCAGGACCGGCAACACCATTAACATTATATGCAATCTCGTTGCTGATGTTATACCATTCCCCTCTTGTCCAGAAGAAGGTTGTAGCTTGGCCACGGGGAATACACGGAATAACACCAAATTCACCTTCTTTAAACAGCAAAATAGGCCAATCATGACCATTTGACGAAATTCCTGGAAAGTAAGAAAAGCGTTTTATAAAATGAGACAGATCTCTTTCTTAGGACGTAACCACACTGCATTGACTAATTGAGGATCCCAAACTTTGCACCGTTTCGAAGGGGGCCTTGCCATATATTGCCAAAAGTTTTTGAGACGAGCAGTTTAGTTCCTTTTATAAAAATACTTCATAAACATTATTAGTATTCAGAGAATTATAATGTGATACTAAAAGAAAGAGAACCACCAGTAGAAAAACTTGAATTAATATTGCTACTCACCTACAGTATTGATGATAATAATTAAAATGATGCAGCGAGATTTTCGTGTCATCCTGGAATTCCTTTCAAAGACGGTGACTGTCCTGTTCATATATATTATGGAAAAGAATATGCGACAATGCGATGATCATTGCAGACCCTTGCATAATTATCTAAAAGCACTTTAAAAGTCGCTATCTGTTTTTTTAAGTGTTGGCTTATGTTAGGCTGTTATTGGGCAGCTCCCTGGTACGAGTATGTAATATTTTCCCAGGTTTTGTTTTCGTTAAAGAACGGTAAGAACATCGTAACAGCATATTTGACAGTAAGACAGTTGAGAATAAGTGGAGAATATCATTTCCCTTCTTTTAGAAATTTGTTTCTTTGTCCTGCGCAGTTTTCAGAGTTATAGATCAACACAGATGATGATAAACAGTGAGAAAATAGTTTAATATCTATATTTGTAAGGGTGCAAAGCTGAACATTTGTTTATTAAGAACGTAAAGGCGTTCAATATGAATACAGAGCTTTCCAATTAAGTAGTGCTTCTGAGGCATGAACGACTTTTGTGACACCGCAGCTAATAAGCATACCGAAGAAGCACCATACAGTACACATTCACATGCAAATCGTGTTAGTGACAACTTTCGGAGTAAAATTAATCTATTTTAAGCTTTGGTATGGATTAATGTAAAAGTTTTTTTTTTCCAAATTTGTACATTTCTTGCTTCTACTACAGGCCAGTATGCACCGTCTCGGGAGAATTTTCGTGACTGATATACGCTAACCCCAATCCCTAACTAATCTCTAACCTTAACAAAGGATTCAATAGATACAATACAGTACATTCAGCCGATCAGAAAATATCTTTCGAGACGGTGTGCATCAGCTGTCTGCTATAATATTGTCCCAGAAAGTAAGCTGTAAGCCTGCGATTTTTCCTACTTCAATCTTTGCAGGACATGCTTGTTTTAGTTTATATGTCTGTATTGATGTATGCCTCTGAGCTGTATTTGCAGCACACGATGTGTAGAACAAATAATGGAATTCAGACTACGTGCTTTACCCTTTACAATCACGTACAAGGTACGTTCAAAAACGCTGCAGCTTTTCTTTCAGCTCAAGCTTAATATGAAAAAAATATGAATCATTACCATAATTTTAGAGAAACTCTTAAACATTTATTTGCTTCACTAGACTTTCCCGCAAAACGTTGTTCGTTTATCCTGGGTAGTTTCATTCGCAGGCATGATGATGAAATTAAAGGTTTACAGAGGATCACTGTACTTTTAGGTATGAGAAATTGGACCATCGTTAATACATTATTTCCAATTCTTAAAGCTACATCTCAGTAAGTTGAGGTGATACCTTAGAAAAAGCTGCATGCAATAACCATGTTAGAAAGAATGAGAATTTAAAGTACTTACGTATGAAATTTGTGTTTAGGCCTCGGACCGACTTTCATCAAAACTGGCTTTAAATGTAATATATAATTGCCGTTTGCGAAAGAGGTTTCTCTAGCCTACATGCCAGTGTAGACAGCTAGAACTGGTTGGGGACACAGCTGCCGTCTTGGATGGACAATTAATGAACATCATGGTCAAATGTTACAAAACTAGAGGGGAGGGTATCAAGATTTCTAAACGGACCGTCACAATCAGGCGGCACGTAGTGAAACCAGAACACTTTTCCTTAAAAAGGAAATCTTCTCATCCCAGACAGTTCCAATTCTCCAAACTAATTTAGTTCTAGCCCCGCCCATAATTGTCTTTAGCTTCTCATTGTGCAGATACAAACATAGTTTATTGCTTAAGGCCATATCTGGTGAATATACAAGGCTCAGTCAAAAAGCTCGGTGCATGCTGTGTAACATGAGCTGTTTTGCATCTTTTGAATTTTGTAACCCTGATGTCAATCAAAGAGTAGTCACCAATTGAGATTTTTTGCTTCCCCAAGTAAAAATTTTACTTGGGGTGATGCAAAATGTGGTAGATTCAAATGTCCACTAGATTACTTTGTCATAATGGTACTTTCAGACATTGTAAATTGCCGTTGAACATACTTTATTTTCAAATCTCATTTGCTAGAAACGTTCATGTAATGAACAAATGGATGTAAGAATTTTATTTGTCAAGGTCACTACCTTTGGGATATGCAAGACTTTAATTCATATTTTTGCTGGCATTTAAGATTACGATTTAAACTCATTTTGAAAAAAAAAAGTGGGATCCAGAATTTGTAGTGAGATGACGTTGCTTCTGCATTACAAATTTGAACATAACTGGTTACTTTTCTCGTGTTTGAACAAAGGAAAAAAGATATTAAGATGAGTAAATGAGTATTATGAATGTATTATGTTCATTTAAATGTTGTTTGCAATACGTAGCATCGAATCGCAATTTAATTATCTTCATCGGTTGCTCATTTCCTCTTCAATATCCTATCGCTGCTTGGATTATACGATTTGTTTTGAATGAAATTTTTCAAATTGGTAAAATTGATCATATAGAATACTTTCTAGACATAATGGAAAGAATAAATAGTTTTATTCGACGAAAACTTGTCTTCTTTATTTGATAGATACTATTCAGAGCCACTGGAATTTTTTTGTTAGCCAATAAACTACATTTCATGAGATGTGCAGATGCTTTAAGTAAAATGATTGCAATAGAAGTGTGTGTGTGTGTGTGTGATCGGACCATTTAAAATGTAGTTTCTGCATTTTAAGTTTTCAACGGATTTCAAGTCTCAAAAGTGTATGTCTTCACTAATACACGATTGAATATACAAAAATACTCCTGGGGATGTTTTTAAATACATCATAATGTTCCGAGAGGGCACCAATCAATGTAAGCTTCCAAAAGAGTTTCACGGGATTTTTTGCCCGAGATGATGACGTAATCGTATTCCAGGGCTTTGTAATGAATGAGTGACTTTCAGCAATAAAGCGTCTCAGGGGTCAAGAGAGGTTCACACCTACTAGGAACTAAAAGGCTGTGTTGTTTCTTTGCGAAGAAGGTTATAGTTTATGACCAAATAATGTAGCAACAATAAACACATGTATTCGTTTATCAGAAAAAGTAGACACTAATTGGAACCTGAAGCTGTTGAAAGCCGTACATTGGAAAAAAATACAATTCAAACAACCAGATTACAAATCAGTCAACGACAGTTGTTGTTTTAAATGACTACATCTTTTTGATGTAAAATTTGGCTTCCATTGGCGTTTTTGCAGAAGTTCTTGATAGTAGCTATCGCAGTATGTAGAAAACATACTTTTCCAGACGAAGATCTCATTTTTGTCTTCCTTAACTACTTTTAATGTTTTATGTAGACGTTGATAAATTATGAGTATCCTGGACATGTGAAGAAAGTCACTGGAATATTAATACCAACATCTCAGATGTAAATCTCTCAATATCTGTAAGTGAATATGCTTAGTATATTAGGGTTCCTGTAAGTTAAGATTTCAATATTTCAACATCTTGTCAATATCTCAACATATTTTAGTGAAGATATAAAGATGTTGAGATTATTGTAACACAGCACCTCTATGCTTAATGCTTAGATATTGGGATATTATGACCTCTGATGCCAATGTCTCAATATCTTTCAAGAAGGATATAAAAATGTGAGATAGTTTAATTTCTGTGTCAAAATTTTGCGCTTTACTAAGAAGATGAAATTCCAATTCCTTAACATCTTTCAGTGAAGATGTTAAAATATTTAGATCCTGCAGTACAATGTCTTAACTATTTTAAGCCACAGTGTTAAGATAATAAGATTTCTGTTGTCACTATTTCAATTTCTTTCTTAATAGTTTAAATAGTTTCATAATATCTCAACATCTCCAATACACCTTAGAAGCTTCATGCCTTTCCCTAGAAGACTAAGTTAAACAATTTAATCCCTGGACTGCAATATAAATGCTTTATGTAGGTATTTGGTCAGTGTTATCAATATTGCAAGCATTTTAAGAGGGATCGAATACAGTGGCCACATGAACTTGGTTTTGGCGGGGGGGGGGGGTTCAGCGCCATGGCTTAATTGACATCAGACAGGGCCCGGTTTTGTATAATTCTGTACGTAAAAGTAAACATTTGCTTTGTGATGTGATGTCATGGTGAATTAATAATTTATCTTAATGGCGTAGACTGACACCAGGTCTC
The DNA here is from genome assembly GCA_009936505.3 of Holothuria glaberrima. NCBI lineage: Eukaryota > Metazoa > Echinodermata > Holothuroidea > Aspidochirotida > Holothuriidae > Holothuria > Holothuria glaberrima. The sequence goes on along the minus strand of WURT03124502.1, from coordinate 13,100 downwards.
TAATAACGATAATTATTGGCTTTGCTATAACGGTACGTTCTTTCACTTTGTCGTTAAATCCACTAAGTTGCTATGACACTGAATTGTCTGCCTACGAACAGTTACGCTAATCAACGTGGTTAGACTTCTAAAGCATTCGCTGTAAAGATCAATGTTCAACAACGAACCATTTTAAGACAAGAAATTTACAGGTAAAATATTATCGAAGTACAGAAGTAAACATCTTTGAAGTGTTAACCTTTGTACCCCAACTGCTTCAGTATTTAACTTTAATACACACAAGTAAGAAAGCTTTGAATTCTATTTAACAATTGGAATAGCAATTTTATAGATTTTGAAATGTACATATCTTGTTCATGTGGGGGTAATGACACTTTGGTTTAACCTGACCATATTAATTCAACCTGCTTCGATACATCTGCCCCTTTTTTGTGCTTAGTTTACACGAAATGGAGTGTTATTATATACAACATAGAAGTATTTATAGGTTTAATATTAGCTTAATATAAATTTAAAGTGAAAGAAATGTTTTCAAAAGTTTTTTTAGAATCAGTGGAAAATAATTATCATATACCTATTAAGGAAGTGCGAAAGAAAAGAAAGGGACATATCATGAATAGTAAATATATGTGGGCTGTGGACAGCAATCGGGAAATGTTCTTGTTAGAGATTAATTGCATGACTCTAATATTTGGAAATGCACTTTAGTGTTCATCCCAAGTATGAATACAAAAAAATTGCAATAACGGCTTTTACCTTATGTCCTTTGTGGATCCGTCTCAGCAGTAACGTTAAATTGTGGGTGACAAGGAAACCTTAACTCAGTTTGTGTGTCACCGCAAGTCGCATAACGCTGGATGATTTTTATTGTACTTGTATGACATAACGAGGTCAAATATGTCAAGTCCTTTGCATTTCTTTTAGGGGAGACGGAAAGCGTAAGAAAGTTGGCAATTTTAACGAGATCAATTGATCATGAAGGATGGAAAAATCAAACTAAAATTTGCGGTGATTTACTGATCGTAAACTGTAACGCTAGGAACTGTTCAAGCCTAGACCTTTTGCGCATAATTCATCCAATTGTCATGGAACATTTGACAAACCTGAGATAAATATTTGCTGACATGTTCAAGCCTACTTGGGAAAGCCATATCAATAGATGCCCCCCTCCAAAAAAGAAAAAAAAACCTTTTAATTTTTTTTTTTCATGCGGATAAATTTTACTTTGGTTTTCCTCAATTTCATTGAAAAATCTAATCCTAAGCTTCCCTACAATGTGTTCTTTCCTGCAAATTTCCAACGCTGATGCAGAGGGCTAAGCGGTTTCCTAACCTTAGCCTGATCACTTTACGCATAAATCTCTATTTTTCGTCGATATCTAAGCGGTGCACTTCCGAATATGTGTATTTTTAGTAGTCATCAAATACCAGGAAACTACATGAACTGGAAATACATGCTAAAATTTGCCTGATGAGCGCTCAAACATAAGGCCATGTAGGGGATGTCGTGTTTTTTCTGGTCTGTTCATTCCGAATTTTTCGAGAAAATTGCAGGTGGTCACAATGCATAATAATTCAGACGAAAGCAAATATTGCTCTTTGTTTACGTATCTTGATTGTTCGATGCAAAGAACTATCATCAGTTTGTGATTGATTTTCATTTGTTAATAGTAAAAAACGCTTCACTCCCACGGAAGCTTTTGGCCTTTCACGCCCAGAGGCTCAGGAATCTTCCTAACAGAGTTATCACTTGTATCCTTAAATGCATGCCTGATTTGAAATATGGCTCAGTATTTTCTTCAATTTTGTTTCCTGTTTTGTAGTGTATTGGTAAAGGGATACCCAAGGTGGCTGTTTAAGAAAGATTAACTGGGCGAGAAGAGAAGAATCATCGCTCCTATGTCAGTAATGTGATTCACGGCTTCACCAGAAAGCCAAGTTCCTTCAAGTCGTAACGCTTTAAACGTTACTCATCAGTCACGTTTGCAACATGGTGAACACGCTTCGAAAGGATTGTCCATAAGTTACAAAAGATTATGGTGACATATAAACTTAAAACGTTAAACATCTCTCAAATTGAACGATTCGCACTAATGTTACGGGTTATAGATTATGGAAAATAGTTCTGGTTCAAGATACAACTCGAATAAAATGAACGTTTAAATTTTTATTATCAAAATTGACACTGTACTTACATTGCTTCCTAAAAAAATTCTCATCTACAACGAAACACGCCGCCTTTACGATTTAACATACAAAGGCATTGCTCTTAAAACGGATACATTAGTAAAGCAATACTGAGGGCCAACAGAGAAAGAGTCCAAAGATTAGTTATATTGTTGACATGAACTTATAACTACCTTCCGTATCTGATTAAAATTATATAGACAGACCTTTAAAGTTCAACATGCATTAAGTAAGCACGCCTCTGAGCAAACAATATAGTCATTAAATTAATAATAATCTCGAACTAACTAATATATGCTTTCATACAAAGAGGGTGCTGAAGTACTTTCGTTTTGATAATCCATGGAAAATTAGCAGAGGCATGCCAAGTTACTTCAAAGCACATAAAAATATTACTGGCATCCATTCCGTATCAGGTACCCCGATCTATTGATATTATTACGATACTTGATTACTAATCTCCTCTGATTTTCTGCAGAGGATTCTTATTTTGTTTAAACTACTGACAATGCTAATAAAGAATATATATTTATTAAAATGAAAAGTCATACTCTAAACAAAGAGAAACACATATTTGGATAGTGATTATATTGACAACTTCAGTTATAAGATCAGTAATCCTCTCAACCAGTGTGTTAGTTCGAACTGCATATCTCTGACGACACTAGCTTATAAACGCTTATTTGTTTCTACTCACTAAGAAATGTATCACATGTTATCAATCTATTAAGGGATTAAAACATGGACAATTTATCTGGTCTTTTTGAAGTCTTCGTTTTAAAAAAGCAGTACACGCATTCTGTTACATGACTGTATAGTAGGTTACCGATGAATGTGAAATATAAGCAAGGGTGGTAATCGTAGCAACATGTGCCCTGTCCAGGAATTGGGGAACAAACTATATATATATTACCAACATGCAAAGAGAGGGAAAACCTCAGTGCCAACGAGAGGAAAAATACACTGTTTTATACATAACAGTGGGTGGTGGAGGAAGAAGGGGAGGATATGGGGAATTGTGAATCTCACGTTGAAACTCCTGTAGGCGCCTTTTTCTACTTACAGCTGCTGACTTTATTCGTTCAATCATTCCACGCAGAATAAAATAATCGTGCTAAGTTTTTTTTTCGTTTTAAGGGAAGGGTTAGTCAGTTTAAGACCTTTTCATAAAATACTTACGGTACAAGAATGTGTAATGCCCATAGGATTTTGAAGTCTAACCTATCGTGACCCCAAGTGACCCTTAGTCTTAACTACATTTTAGGATTCTGGATTAAACATGAAAAATTCGATACCCTGAAGTTATCTTCTGGTGACCTCACATGACCTTTGACCAGAAAGAAGCCCAATAGACATTTATGTACTAAGCAGAATATCTTCAAAGGTGGCCTCTCTTGAGATGTCGTATTTAAGAAGTTTTCACCATTTGACCTCTGTTATCTCATTTGACGTCTGCCGTCCGACAAAACAAGTCATATACTCAGTATGACAAATCTGCCAATGAGGGGCGTCCCTATGGATCGATGAGTGGGGGGGGGGAGCGTACTGGACATTTTTTCCCGACAAAATGGGCTACATTACTGACAAAAAATGTCCAACGCCTGTGTCAAGAAAGTTTAACTCATAAGGAGTGGTGTTGGCAGGATTTCTCTCAAGGGGGAGGGGGAACGCAGTATGTTCTGTGATCGCCTGACTGGGGAGTGGTGTAAGGGGAGGGTCTCCCCCTCCTCTTTGAGAAATTTTTGAAAAATTAGGTGCCCTTACATGCCATCTGGTGCTTCATATGCTACCCTTGAAATAAAATTTTGGTTCAATACTTTACGCATTTTAAGTACTAAAAAAAAAAAACAAATTGGCATCTGGTTGCATAATAACCATGATTGACTATCGTCCATTCGATTTCTTTATGACGCAGCAGGTTTGAGGGTTGGGAACTCGGATTACAAAATTTGCCACGCGGGACTTCGCAATAATCTTAGGCACGTTCTGTCCTTCTTGAATTAATATTTGGACGAATAGCGGGCATGAAGGATAAGCGCAAAGCGCGCCGAAAAAAAAAAGACTTTTAAAAACCATTTGGTAATGTTTTAGGAAGTGCACCTACAGAAGGAGTCGGAAAAGCGAACTTCTTTCGTAATCATCGGAATGCAAAATGTATGCACTTTTAAGTTTACAGGAAACGCGAACTCCTCCGACTTAATGAGTTTAGTAAGTAAAAAACTAGCGCATACTGCACGGACCCGACTGCTACGTGACAGTAAAAACCAGTCACGTGGCAGACGATCGGTAAGGTGTGTACTAAATTTTGTTCTCGACCTCACAGCCTGTACCCGATTGCAATCCGACATTCTTAGATTTCATCGGAAATACCAAAGTGCAAGTTGATATTTGGGGTAAAGTCGGGGGAAAAGTGAGGGTCGTCGTGGTTTAGTAAAGCTGTGGAAGTGTTTAGCTGTCTAGTGGCGTAGCTAGCATTTTTTCCAGGGGGGGGGGGCAAGACCTAAAAATTTCCGAATTTTCACTTAAAAATTCCCGAAATTTTTCTTCTTCTATACTACAAGTCAAGTTGAATGGTTAACATTTCCCAAAGCATATTACCCATACACAGTATTATACATATAGATATGCGTTTATGTAATACGTCCTACACCATAATATTGTAAATGTAGACCCTAAGCTCATTTAACCACTAGGGTCATTTAGGGACGTATAGTCTTGTAATAATCGCGGAGCGAAGCGAGGCGCGATTTTTGTTTACTTTTATTTGAAATTGAAGCCTCCACATCCATTTATTCACCCAATTGTGTTGTGTTATTATAATGTTTTTTTTTTATCTTTTTATGTCGGGAAGGTAATCATCTTAAAGAGTTTTCCAAGTCAATAATTAAAGATATTTGTCAAGTCTAGTTTCAAGGAATTCTTGACAATTTATTGTGATCCGTAAAATATAAATTATTTAGGCCTAATACAGTAACCAAAATTTTAAAAATTGTATTCCCACATTATCTTCAGAGAAGGAAAAGAAAACGATATTAATAATAACCATGTAATGTCTTATAGAAATAAATTCTATTAAACAATTAAGTTTTCTTAGATGACGGGAGTAGGCCAGGCAAAGGAAACTTTGATATATTTCACTACATTATGCTGTAATTTGGAATATATAAGAATTATTAGATGCCGAGCGTAGAGAGGCAAAGAAAAAATTGATATATTTGAAAATTTCCAATTTTTTTAAATTTCCGAGCCGGGGGAGGGCGACAGCCCCCTGCCCCCTTTGCCTACGCCACTGCAGCTGTCATTGGCTCAAAGGCAACTCATCTTTATATTAAGAAGCCTTTGCAAATCAGACGACAGCTCTGTGTGCTCGACCATGTGTGACTTACAAACAGTAGATAGACTTTTGAATATATCCACCTCGGCAATATAAGCGTACGCTTTACCTGCAATCCGACTGCGACCCGACGCACCTGACTTCTGATACCGCCAACTCATCCCCGACGAGCAGTCAGGGTGAGTTGCACCACATTCGAATAAGGCTTTTATTGCACAGTTTTGGGCATACATTAAGTAAACGATAGTCATCAATAAAGTTCTCGACAATTCTGTAGCTCCAAATAAAATATTTTTTCTAACAAAGTTCGGAAAATGCAAAAGAAAGAGGCAATTTTTCCCGACAGTCAGCAAAATTTCCCGACCAACGACACTTTGAAAATTTCTAGTGGGTGTAGCACCCCCCTCCCATACACACCCCGGTAGTTCCGCCCCTGATGCCAATTATGACATACTCGAATGTTACTCTTTTTGAGATATCGATTTACTACCAGTGTCCAGGGAGTTTTTTAAGACATCTCTGGTGACCCCCATATGACCATCGACAGTCATCAATATCAACAGTTTCTTTCTCTCAATATTACAACTCAACATGAAAATGTGCTAAATATTCATCATTGCTATTTTTATATATCTTACTTTCAAATTTTTTTTTAACATCTTTGACTGAAAATGGTCCCTGCTTTCTACCAAGAACCTTCTTCTCTCTTCCTATGACAGACCTTTATACAAAGTATAAAAACCGTGTATCTTTCTTGTTTTGTGATATCGTAATATCCTGCCTTAAGCGTTAACACAAGCACACACCTACACACTCACACGAACACATGCACCCCCGTATAACTGCATGGATAAGGCAAGGAGTAAATAGGTATAAAATGTCTTGGTAAGTGAAATAACAGAGGCTGTTTATGATACAGGAATGCAACCACAAACAACAAGACATTTAAAAACTCGATAGCATAATCAATTCCACCAGGAAATGTGAATTAACCTTGTTGTTACAAAAGAAATTTTCTATACCAGGGAGGTGTTGCCTGCCAATACAATGACTCACATCCTTCAAAATAAAGTATTCATTACGTATTTAAGGAACAAAATACGAAAATCTTAGTTTGTAAGAACATATGGCACAGAAAGGAAATTGAAATAGGTAGATAGGTAGATGACTAAAAATTGAGCCAACTTGTCAATCATCAAATAAGACTGCTGATAAGTACTGTTGTAATAAATATAAAATCTGAAATATGGGGATAGCTACCATTTTACCAAGTCAAGTATACATACTAAAATTTTCTACAATATATGACTAAATTGAATAAGGAGACAGCCACACAGATGGTTTGCAGCTTCACTGTACAATATATTTGAAAACTGTTAAAATAGACTTTGAAATTGAAAATGAAATAACCAAACAGGTGCCACCTAAGGATAATGGTTTTTGTTTTCTTTGTGTGGGGATGGAAGGTTAATCCCGTGACAATTTTGGAGGTGAATGGTAATCCTATGATTACTATTTTCTCCTGTAATCTGACCGTTTTCCTTTTTTGTTTTTCTCTTTTGAATTCTTACTTTTTCTATGTAAATTCTTTCAAAAAGCACCCTTTAATTATAGTGAACTAAAGACATTTCGCTTTTATTTAGCAGTGGTAAATGATTGAACAGTTATGGTATTAGCAACTGGTTGAGGGTGAAAGATAATGCTTTTAAGTTTGGTTTAAGTTCTCAAGACTGAGATCTGAATAACTGTCATAAGTTCAAAGTGGGGACAAGTGTGCATTTCCAACCAATGTATTCACTGGATGCAATGACAAATGAATCGTTCAGTTTAGTTTTAAATGGACAGTCTTATGCGAAAGTTTACAATCAACCTTTACTAGAGAATTTTTTTTAAGAAAATTATTACCAAAAATAAAAGCCATGTAAGTGGCCGTCATCTGTATATTATGTCTGCTATATTTTAGATCAATTCTTTGATATATTCTCAACAGTTCATTTGCCTACTTTCATTTTTAGACATCCTCATTTATTTCTATTGATTCATGTCTATATGTTTGTAGCTTCTTTCTTTTAACACGGATAATGATTCACGTGTTCTGTAGAGCGGATGAAGGATGCTTCTTGCTATCACGCTATCACTTCTCAGAGTTAGCTAGTAGTAAGGACTTTCTTGCAGGTCTACAAGAAAACGTACAAAGCATATTTTTGGTGTTAATATTTTTAGGCAACCAATGTTTTCTGCTCAAATATGAGTAATAAAAATGCAACCCAATATGATGATTTTCTATGGTTGTATTCAGTGTTGTTAAAAGTTAATAAAATAACTCACTTAATCATTGTACAAACTCAACGATTAAGGCTCCAGCATAAGAAAATATGGTTTTGTCTTACGTTTTTTGTCGATAGTCGCGTACTTCACCCCGTAAGTACCAACTTTGATATGTACCCCGCCTCTTGCAGGCAACGTTGAGCTTGAGTATCTAATGTGAGATTGTATCAGTAAGACGAAATAAATATTAGATGGAGTGAGTTCTACAAAGGGAGGAGCCATCTCTAGGTAGGTAAACTTTATATCTATTTTAAGTGTGCCCACTTGTGGATGTTGCATCTAACTATGGATAACTTACCCTCCTTTGCTTTCATTTTGGGATAAAGTTACCACAACAGGTTGATTTTCTGCACAATAAAAGAGAGGAGAAAAGAAATACAGAGGCTTTCAAAATTTAGTTTGTATTGCGGAAATATTTTCATTTTGTGTTTTGTGTTCTAATTGAAATTCCCTCCTTTAAGATAGAAAATTTTTCATTCTTTTAAATTCAATTCTAGCAAATGTAATACATGTATTCAAGTGACATAACCAGATATTCAATGTAACATATAATTTTCAAACGCACTTTATAACATATAACAAATAATTTTCAATTCGTCGATTATGCACATAGTGGGAAAGGAGGAAAGAATATCCAGCCTCAATTTGTACAATTTATACAATATTAAGGGCAGTTACAGGAAATTTAGATCTTCCGACTTTAAGTCAACCAAATGATCTATGCTAGTAAACTATCATTATCCTCTTTGAGGTTTAGAATAAAAAAGAATCTTCAAACCTGTATTCATTGGTGGTGTTGGGACAGGGCGGCAGTTACCTGGACGAACTCGGGTTGGGGGTCTTGGTGGTTGTTCATAATCACCATTCACCCCACTATTATCTCTGAAGGGGGTACTGGCGAAAAAAGATTGTTGGTTTCGTTCAAAGATTATCATTTCGTTACGAGTTAGTGTAAAGACATCAAGACATTCATTATGTCAATTACCGTTTAACATAACAAAACTGTGTTTGTAGGGAGTTTATTTGGAATTCTGCAAACAAAAGAATAGCAAAGAATAAAAAGGTATTGAATCAAAGCTTTTCACCTATATTTGCCTTCAGTTATTTTTTGTTATTGGCGGTAATTTTACACCTTTCGATCAGTCCACGTTTGCGACATTTGGTTTAGTGGTTAGTGGTATCATTCTAAGTAATAATGCTTTTGCAACATTTTGCAGATTACACAAGTTGTGAACTGCATTCTTTCTGAAGCTGCAGCTATATTATTTCTTGAAATAAAAAAAAAATAGAACATTTGTAATTCTCAAGTTAATGAATGTGAGGAATGTAGTTCATTACACAATAAATTCTATGTTGTCCTCGCTAACAGTTTAATGTCAGGAACCCCAAAGTAACTAACACAAGAGGGTACAGTTTAACAATTGTTTAAAGCCTGGTATAACTGTATGGTTCATTAATTTCTTTATTTGGCCTTTGCTCACAGTTCATTAAAACTTTGACCAGTACCGCAATGTATAATGGTCACAAATAAATTCTTTTCGGTGAAGTTCCAAACGATAATATTATACTACCTGTGACCAGTAGCTTAACGTAAGGGGGGCAGGGGGCGGTCGCCCCCCACTTGCCGTCCTGGTATAGTCTATCTGTACATTTTGTTGTCGGTACGTCCGCCGACTGTGGAACTTAATAGGCATGTCGTATATCTAATATGCTCAGAAAGTATTCCACATGGCTCTTTATCAGGTCCGTAGGCAGTGATTTCTGTAACAATTCTTTCTATAACTTCACAAAATCTGGGCGCGCTACACGCGTTTTCATCTTTAGTTCTATCTAGCTGTAACGCCTGCCATTTCCAACAAACTGGATTTATTCAACGTTAAAGGTTCTACAAATATTGTAGTCGTGATTCAATAGAAACACGAAAATGAAACGTTGTGAAATTCTAACCTCTTTTTCCTATTTTTTGAGAGATTCTTCAACCTGATCATCGTGGCAAATATATGTTGTAAGGAAAAAGATTTTTCAGTTTCGTCTGGGACCCTAAATGGGTAAGATGAAAAAAGTACTCCCCGAAGAAGACCATGCCGTCGTACCATCAAATTTCTTGGTTTGCTCTTAAGAAGGGCAGATTTTTTAATAAAAACTCAAACTTTTCCAACTTTTCTTAATGAAAACAAAAATATGAAATCTTTCGCAATATAATCCAATTTTTTCGGCGGGCTTCGCGCCCCTTATATTTTGCGATCGGCATCATTTCGGAAACCTTTTGCTTCCGTCAGGGCTTAGAGTAGCTGGCCCCTAGTCAGGGCGCTTGTCCTCATGTTGGTAAATCCAAGCACCATACCTGGCTGAGCCTGCATGTAGTTTTCCTTTGGGCAATGAAGTATACCCCAAAATATTGAAACATTTGGCACCATTTTGCATCTGGCCCTCCTCCTCTTAGACTCCTCACCAGGATAAGAGAAAAGTTTCAGGCCAGATATCCCCAACTTCCAAAATCCAATCGACGCCCCTGGTTATTGGATTGGTATTTTGTAGTTCCTGCCCCCCCCCCCACTTCTATAACCCCAGTTACGTTACTGCTTACGACCATCAAAGTTGAAAGATTGTCTAAAAAAATACTATCGTTTTTAACAAATGACAGGCATGAACCTGAACCAACCGTTTCCTATGCAACTGTAAGGCATGGACTGGATTACAACAATGTTAGGATATGAATCACAATACGGCAGTTTAAAGAACTGTTCTCAATGGAACAAATTTCCTGTTAAAAACTACGTGCAACTGACCAGTGATCTTTTTTCAACTTCCATGAATTTAATACCGTCCAAATCTTAATACCATTTGGAAGTCACAGCTTTGTGTGCTATAAAAGCTTATTCAACACACAATTAAATCATACATTGATTGGCCTACTTTTGGAGAGTGAAATCCGGTACTGAAATCACTTCATTTAAAACAGCGTCTCCTTAGCTGGCACAAGATTTTGTCGATCATAATTCTAGTTCACAGCAGTGGGAAACAGTTACCACATGTGTAAAAAAAGACTCTTACTTAACTTTGATATTTGACATAGAAGGACCCTTACCTTTGTGTTGCAGTTCTGTACTTTTGTCGTAAACAGCGTGCTAGATTTAAAAGAAGAAACAATTTTCATGTTTTTATCTGTAATCGTTACAATTCCATCGAAACTTAGTTTTCTCTAAAAGCACATTTCAGGTTAATATTTTGAAAAAAAAACTGATAGGTTGGTGATCAATTGTGACATTACGTTCCACAGCAAAGTGTTATGTAACTAGGGAGTTGGAAGACATTATTCCCCTACATAATGTAACGACACCATATTTTTAAGGTAGAGCAAACAGCCTTTTGCAAGGCTTTAAAGATTCGTTAATTATAGGCCTGAAACACACTAATTGTGTTTATGTAGTTCGGGTAATTAACCTTCCTTATAGCATGTTTATTATTGTAGTCGAAGATGACAAATTTATAAGAACAAGCTAACACACAAAGCAAATCAAAATGTCTTTAGTTTGAAATTTAAAGTTACCTCGACAATATCTCACAAAGCATGCTGTCAAAACTACGGATACAGCTACGGCAGTTGACACAACGATCACCTCCAGGTTTTGCATAATCAGGTTCATTATAGAAACTAGAAAGAACATAATCAAAGCCCATAGAAAACGTTATAATCTCTAGAATGTATTACGTAATTTGACAAAATCAGAATGTGATTGCACTATGTTTTCCCAACTCCAACGTTACCACACTAACTCTGATTGCCGCATGATGAGAGGATTTGTACGAGTAATCTGTTATTGCATTTACAACAGTCTTTCTGAGATTTCTGTTTTGTTTTGATTAGTTTATCTTGATTTCCAACATACCAGCATGCCATTTGGATGCAACAAAATACTTCATCTTTAACCAGACACAATTAAAAATACCCCTTATGTAACTTCGGTAATTCCAGACACTACTACGTAAGTTTATCTTGCGAATTTTAGATATAACTGTAACAGAGCATACATTCCCCAAAAGTACATTTACTCTTAATACAATGCTTAATCTTATATATGTGTTTTCTGTATGTTTTTAATCCGAGTAGGGAATTCATATTTAAACACGAGCACAAAAATATCAGAATAATTCATAAACATAAAGTTGTAACAAGGACCCGAAGTATGGACCATGCACTAACCTTTGTATTGAATTACTACAATTTCGCTTATGGCCACATCATCCAGGGTGTTATTTGCAATGCATCTAAATGATTCACCATCACTGTGTTCTTCAATGATATTAAATATCCATATCGATGCTTTTTTGTATCTGGATGGCTCTACTGGAAGTGTGTTCCAACTCCCTTTGGAAAGTTTGTTTTGCAAGTATACATCTGGAGTAGGTACTCCACTAACACGACATTCTATAACGACGTTTTCCTTGTCGACAATTATCGGTGATACTGTTACCATTGCAACTGTTGCAAGGGCTGTGAATAGTATTTTAAATGAAAAAAAAAAAAAATACATTTATTCCAAAAAGGAATGGCAAAAGCACATAGCTTTGACGTCAACGCAGATGGGTCATCATGGTGCTTATTTTCTTCGAAAGACATTTCACGAAAAAAAGTATGGTATATTTTTTTTTTTTATGTTACATGGAACATAGATTTTATAAATAATTCAGTGAGATCCGGAATAAGTATGTTTAGATGTTTGCATAATGTTCTACTGCTGTTGTTTAATATACTTAATTACAACTTCAGAACTTACTTTTGACAGTAATTTTCATTTCATCGCTCACTGCAGAAGGACCAATATTGTTTAAAGCTGTACATCGAAATAGGCTCTCATTTTTTGGAATTTCAACAACAAAAAAGCTTTTTGTTGAGCTCGTTTCCGTAGAGGATAATTGTGTTGCTTCGACTTTCACGTCAGCCCAGTTGTTTTTATTGATCCTATATTGTAGCCCAATAAGAGGTAAAGGGTTGCCTTCGCCTGTGCATGTGATATTAACGAGGCTGTTTATCTCCACTATCATATTTTTCTCCGATAGCATTTTAACACTGGCAGGATCTGCAGGAGGCAATAGGGAATTGAATATTTAAGATAGTTTCAAGGTTAATTTCAAGGTAAATTTAAAGACAAAACTACATTTTTTAGCGTAACTGCTGTATTATACAAAAAAGATGCTAAAATGTTGGAAATGATTTTTTCAAAGTATTTAAATACATTCAAACACAATCA
>WURT03124491.1:0-11672 GCA_009936505.3 Holothuria glaberrima | reverse complement strand
GTTGCACAAAAGTAATTTGTTCACCCAAACTTTCAAAAATTCAAATGATGCAACATCAGTTACTCTTGTAATGCATAACATTTTGAGGAGATAAAGCTATTGCTAGAGTTTATTGGTGAGACTAAAGGTTTAATAAGGATTTAAGGTATTTTCTGTGTATGCCATGTGGGTGCATTTTAAACACAGTATTTCCCTTTAAATTTACAACCACTGTCAACCTGAACAATAAAACTGATTTGGTTGTTTTAAAGAACTTTGCAGTACATTAAGTAATCTTACTTTGTTAATTAATTTTCTATCTGCATTATTTTAGTCTTAACCCTACAAAATAACATCAGCTTACAGTAGTCATCTACAGTGGGACCCACTGTAACACTATCATGAAGTCAACCACTGCTCCTCTGCCTTGACACCCCCATCCCCCTACCCATAGTGCTATTTTTTAATGTTTCTCTTTACAAGTGAAAAAATCCGGTTCCGGCCAGAAAAATCCGGCCGGATTTGAAATACTATCCGGCAAAATCCGGTTCCGGCCAGAACCAAAAATTTGGATCCGGTGCATCCCTAACAAAGACCCTCCCATGTATCCCTGTCTTTTACAGTGCACTGTGGCTGGTCCTAGATAGCATTCAATTTATTCAGTTGAGCCAACACAGTCCTGCAACAGAATTCTTCTAGGTTATCTCTGTCCACATTTTGTCTATCTTGAGTCATTTTAGGAATAAATCTTCAATCCGTCCCTTGAGCACTAGGCATAACCAATAGGTATGGCAGTATGTCTTGCCACACTGTGGTATTCTTTAGACCTAACTGTTTCAGATTTTGCTCAGCTAGAAAAAATAATAAATTGTACACAATGACAACTTGTATCTCTTTGTACTGTACCATAGTTAGTTGCCTCTTGGTGTTCCCCTTCACATCAATCCCCCATCCCCACCCCACTCAAAAATGTATTGCAACAATATTTTATAGACAGTTACTTCAAGACCTTGAACTATGTGTTTGTAACCATTGCCACTACGTATCTGTCATACCTGTAACCACTAAAGTTAATCCTAGAGTCGTAGACAGGGTATTACATACTGTAGATATTTATATGTATATTATGATGTTGGACTTACGTTTTCCAAGGATGACTTATTCTAGTCCTTCCTGGTGTATTACTGTATGTTACTCCCTGGGCAAAAGGCTTAAAACCTTATATACACCCTATGTTCACCTTATATACAATTTGTGTATGCCGTGTATACACCTGATATACACCTTATATACACCATTCATACACATTGTATACACCATACATACACCTTATATACACCATTCATACATCTTATAATACACCTAATTTATACCTTAGTCATATATGTCTTATATATTTGTACCCCTCTTCACCCAGGCATTGAATGATTTCCTGTGAGGTAGCTTATCATTTACAGGTAGGCCGAGTGCATAGGTCTCCAGCCGACTGGGATATATTCTTGAGGACAGGTTGCCAATTACCTCAGGTATTGACCCCTAAGATTAGAATTGCACTGTTGTCACTAAAACTGTTCACAAAATATTATTTTGTTTTTTAAATATTGAACTGTTCTTAGTACTGTATGTACTTTTTTAATGCCTTACTACATTTTACTTACAGCTATCACCAATAGAGATGAAACAAAGATTATTACAAGTGAAGAAAGAGTTTAAAAGTTTACAAGAAGATGCTGAAAACATCAAAAAAGCCCAAGTAGAGATGATGTCACAGTTCAAAGGTCAATTAACTGAAGCCACCAGAGCCATTCAGAGTTTACAATCAACAACTGGTATAGATGTAAGCATTGTTTAATTTACCTTGGATGTAGGAGTGTCATGTTAGCTGTAGAGCTGAACGTCACTGCTCCTTAAAGGGAGATGGCAGTCCCCTCAAGTTTTTTTTTCAAAAGTTTGCTACATCTTACAAATCTCCTGGTATTTTGGTCACAAGTATCCTTTCATGATGTTTCTGTATGCAGACATTGATTATTGAAGGTATAGTTTTTTCTGCATTATTTAACAAATGAGTAACAATCATATTATCACATGATTGATAAGAGCCATTCCTGAACTAGGATGATGGTGCACGCTCATTCAAATTAGGGACTGCATTTTCCCTTAATAAATACTTATACTGTGTTGATTACTACATTCAATGATTTGAACCATATCTGCATTAAAAGGGAAAATGCTTAATTACCTTTTGAACTTTATCAATCACATCAATTACAAATAATTTCTGCCAAAAAGGAAAGCTTCAGACTCACTCTCTGATGACATTTTCAAGATAATGGAACTTGTGTCATGATAGTGTTATCAGGGAACCTGTTTTGCACACTTACCACCGTGAAGTAATATTACAACACAGCGAATGAAATTGAGGACACTACCTTTGGTCCATGAAAGCACTCAGTATATGGAATCAGTCATCAAAAGTTTGCTGGCTTATAATACAGATCAGCAAGCACTGACATTCATGACAGTTATATCACATTGCAGATAGAGAAATAGTACATGCATCTTGTAACACCAGGCAGATAACACCTGCACTTTGCTGGTTACACCCTTCATTCCCCACCTGAAGTTATAGAATACCATAATGTAGCATGTCTGTTGCTTGCACACACTTTCCTGATGTCACAAAGGACTTCACTTAATCCTGGCTAGATCCTGAAGTACTTAGGCTAATTATCGTGCATCGTCTTAAACGACAGTTTAGAGTAGAGTACGAGAGGGATATTATAAGATGAGGAGTTTCACGTAATAATCCTGTTTGTTTTCTGCTTACCTTTTTTGACCTTACCAGTGATGTGCATGCTAGCGTAACGTAACCCCCAATGAACCAGATGCATGACTACGATGCGAACCATGAAGCCACTCTGTACGAGCTGAAGTACGGCAAAATGTGTTCCATTTAATGGCATTATAATTAAGCCCATCAATGCAGTGTGCAGTGTTTGATATTGTTGGGCAGGGTGGAATAAAGAAATTTAGAGCAAAATGTTAAGTGGCAATAGATCAGGACAAAACCTAAACATTGCACCTCATCAAATATGAAACTGATGTACCACATTCACATGTACATAATCTTACAGTGTATTTTTGATGTGCCAAAGGATAGCTGTTTTGCGAAATTACGTCATCAAATTTCAAGTGTCATGGCAGCCCCCATTTCATTATCTAAGAGGGTCAAGGAAGCAATGGCATTATTATGTTGTGGGGTAAAAGTCAGGTATCCAGCTCCTTTGGTGCTAGGGGGCGCTATCCTGCACTAGCATGTCCTGAACATCATTAGACTTTACTGCAGAGTTTAGGACCTTTGAACTAGAAATTGAGAAAACAGTATAAAAATTAGATATACTTTGAAACCATGCTTATTTGCAAAACATTTTCACTTTGAATTTTGACTAATGAAATTGTTGAAATGCCTGCATTCCAGTATACTCCACATGGATCGAAATATCAGGAGGCTGGGAAGCTCCTTGCTTGGAGATTTTGGTATTTGGAGGAAAATTTGGCATTTTGTACGTGAAAATATATAAAACTTGAAGACAATTTGACTTGCTTCCTGGAAAGTAAGCATTTGTATTTTTTCCCTATCACAACCATAAGGGATAAATTTTGCCCAAGCCTGTTACCATTCTATGGTAAACAGACCAGTTACAGTGTTGCACTATTCATCCGAACCAAGTCTGCTTCTCACTGTAGTCAGGCATTCTGGTTTGACGGTGCGTTTACACCAAAACCGAAATCTGTTGCGTTTTGCAGGCGGGAGGTGAAACTTGTTATCTCAGAAGGAATAGGGTTGATTTTCTTAATTTTCATTGAAATAAATTTGCCTCTATCTGTCCGAAGAAAAAAATTTATGCATCCCACCCGCAAAACGCAGCAGGTTTCGGTTTTGGTGCGAACGCACCTTAACACTTTTTCCTTTTGTTGATGTAACTAGCTAGAAGACAGCAGTGAAGCACAGGCAGCCATTGAAGCTTTACTAGGAATTAAACTGACTCCGGGGATGAAGCAAGTCTCAAAGGAGGACTCCTTGAAGGAAGGAAGCACAGAAAGTCCACAGCAGGTAATTGGAGAATTTAATTCAATACAGTGTGCTGTTACAGTTGTGATGGAAAGGTCTCTTGCTAGTTGATAAATGACTGTCTAACACTAGATCAGATGCTAGATTCACTAAGAATACTCAGGCTTAATAAGTTGTGTTAGTCAGATGTGTGAAGCATTTCTTGATCCAGCATTGCCATTGACATAAGGAAAAGTTGTGTAAATATTGGCTGTACCTGAAAACTTGTTCAGAGTTGTGGTAAGTTTATGATCTATTTCTAAGATCATACTAAGGCAGGGTTGATAAAGTACATAGGTGTACCCTGCATACTGGTAATGTATTATGTGTAAAAGTACAGTGAAAAATTCACCCATTGTTTCAACAACAGCAAAAATTAAAGAGATTGGCTTAAAGATCAGACAAACCAGTAACTACCGTACCACAGATATGATTGGCTCCATTCATTTATAGACCTTATATACATGGCATCAGAGTGCGATAGAAATATAAGTAAGCCCTTACTCAGCAGACAGAGTCGCCATACATTTTGTTTGAAGTCTCACATTCAAAATGCAGCTTTGGCTGCTTTTTAGAAGGATGGACTTTTACTGTTGTATGTTAGTTTATTTTTGTCATCTATCCTACTGTGCTTTTTTTGATATTCAAAACAAAATCTGTCTAAACAGAAAACATCTGTTTATGCTACAGTAAGTCAGCTCGATGTTTGTTTAGGCACAACCTTGAGTGCACTGTTAGCAGGGAAATTTAAAATCTTCAACTTTCAGTAAGACAACCTGGCTTAATATGTGTGTAGACTACAATATTTCAAGTCATCCAATTTCTCTATATTCATAAGCCCAGTTTGATTTTACCTCTCGACTGTTGATTGGTTTCAATATATGAATATTCATATTGCACGAAAAGTCTTCAGCTGCAACGTTCACTTTTACACAGTAAGTCAATAGGACTACATTGTGTGAGCTTGAAGCGAGTAAAATCACACGCTGAAACCCCATTGACATTTGTCATTCGAAAAAGCATGGTAATCAGACTTGCTTTAGTCGTTTTTTTTGTTAAATACAGGTATTTATAATTTTTGTTTTTTGTGATTGTATATATGAATAGTTAATAGCGTACAGTTTTTACGCAGTTTGACAAAGAATTCTTGCAAAAGTTCACGGACGTTGGTATTGCGAGTGCAGTCAGTGTGGGTGCAAGAGCAATGCACGTCCCCCGGGTGGGCAAGGTGGCTTGTTGGCATGGGAGTCAGACTTGTGACTCATGTGTTTTGATGCTTCAAGTTCTGTCTGGTTCGATAAGTCGTGTCCTTGGGCAAGATGCTTTATCTCAATTACCTCTCTCTACCCAGGAAATGCCAAGTAACTTGTTATTAGGTGCAGTATATAACCACTGCCACTCAGTAGGGTTGCTTCTAGAAAAACTTGCAAGCAATTAAAACCCCTACTGGGAAACTTAATAGTTGATCAGGGGTAGTATATGTGACAGTGATTTGATACTTCAGTGATAAAGCACTACATAACAAACAATATATTATTTTTTCAGTACATTAGTGTAGCCCATCCACAGAGGGTTGAGGCAAACAGTTGTTTAGTAAATGGTGATGTCGATACATAGAATTTATTGCAGATGAAATTACATATCTTTACAGACAGCATAAGTTGGCTTTGTAAGAACACTTAGGATATGTTGCATGCACTGCATTTTGTAACTATATCTACTTATGTGACACTATTCACTATTGTGTCAATCATTGGCTATCACTGATATCAACATAACCAGCTTTAGTTGATAAAATAGGAATTCTTGGGAGATCCTTTGCCTGGCAGTATTGATATTTAGAGGGAAATGTGGTTATATTTGTATGTCAAAGCCTGTAAAAGCATGAAAGCACTACCTCGCCCCAGGTAAGTACTTCCATGGTGAAAGATTGAGGGAAATTTGACTTGCTTCCTGAAAAACAAACATTTCTTACAGCCTTGAGTACCAAGTACAATTTTTTTTTTTTCAAAACTTGGACAAATCCATGACAAGGAGTAAACAAAATAAGTAAATGAGTGACAAGATGATAATAATTGTGCTTTTTAATTAGATATCAAGACCATAGATATGTCACTTTTGTTTTGTAGCTAATAATAATAATGAGCTCTTTATAGACCTGTATGAAACATGTAGCAAACTACAAACTTAATGTAATATTTGCAGTAATTCAAGGTTTTGTCATTATTTGTAAATATATCAGGATGGATCACCAGGGGAGGATCAAGTAATGTCTTCATCACCAACAGGATGTCAGGAAGAAGGTAATGTATCAGTACACTTGATGATGCTAATGTATATGTGTATTGCATAATGTATCTGTATAGCCTAAAATCCCTGCATATTTTAATGTTTCAGTGTCACCTTGCACATGAGTACAACCTACTGATACAGTATGATTGTTTAACTGATCCTCCCTGCCAAGTTCCTGCAAGGGAGGATCAGTTAAACAAACAAACACGCTGTATCATTACATCCTAATATATCAGTACATCCTAATATATCAGTTTATCCTAATGTATCTGTATATCCTTGTGTATCTGTATTTCCTTATGCATCTGTACAAAGTAATGTATCAGTGTCATTCAGTGCATGAGTACATCTTAATGTATCAGTAATGAGTGATGTATCAGTACATACTAAAGTATCTGTAGGCCTATATCTGAATTATCAGTATATCCGTATGCATCTGTGTATCATAATGTATCAGTGTGATTTAATGTATGAATACATCCTAATGTATCAGTACGTCCTAATGTATCAGTATATAGTATCCGTATAGCCTTATGTATCAATATCCTATTTATCTGTAAGTACCCTAGAGCCTACTCAAACTGTACATTATAAAAGTTTCTTCAAATTTTGTAATATTTCCTTATATTAGGATATAGTAAACCAACAACTGCAAAGTACTGTAAGACATGAACACGTGCTGCAGGGGATGGACTACTCAGATTTTTTCTGTATGTAGTTGCATAGACTTCGCAAGAAGAACAGTATGTTTTCACAAACTGTACTCCTCAAATTTCCTGAAGTTTCCATGAAATGTCAGTAATTTCTTGATATAGATTTCCTTCATTTCTTTCTTTGGGATTTGTAAAAAAATGGTTAATATTCCATGTAGATTGGTAGATTGCAAAGTTTTGACAAAAGTGAAAGTGTTTATTATTGTAACACCTTAATGTTATATCTATGTATCCTACTGTCCTAATGTTATTATCTTTGTAACCATTGTTATATCTACATATCCTGCTAAATGCATTTGTGTAATCTTTGTACAGATGTGTCCCCTGCTGACCTGAGGTCTTCCAGCAAAGAATTTGTTCCTGTCCATGAATCAGAATTCCAGTCGGTTTCAGAGTTTGTTCGAGGGAGGTCTACATTGTCTGAAGTCAACAGAGTAAGACTACAGAGTTTGGGCCTTTTCTGGGTTGCTGCACTGTGTTGAAGAGCAAATACTTTCCGCTGCTCGCTCCAGTCCTGCTAGCTAAATGTTGGTACTAGCGTCAGCTAGGTCATCCAGCAAGTGACTGACACCCCATGCTGGGGGAGTATCACACATTCATCCCCCTTCATAGACCCTTTTCCAAATAGCTCTTAAAGAGGAATGTGGGGTAGAATTTTGGTATGCACCCTGTGCTGGATACAGTAAAATGCCACTGACAAAAATTATGCATACCAAATCTCTATCCCATAATTCTTTGAAAATATTATTTTGAAAAGGGTCTATGGCACAGATGATAGGTTAAAGGATAGATTAAATGGCTCCCAAGGGCTCAGGAGAAAAATCATTCCTCCCAAGGATAACCAAAGGAACTAAAGTGATTTTACAAAAATAATGCAACTTAGGTGAACTGTTCCTGCTACCAATGTTTAAACTGACCATAATCATTCAGTGTTTTACAATGTTATCAGTTGTAGTAACATTACAATGCAGAGGTCGATCTTATACTTAGATTCTAGATTGAAACAATTTGCTAAATAGGTGAGTGCAATCACTAAGACTTGATGACATGTAAATCCCCACGGAAAATCCTGAATCCTTCCTAGCAAAATTGCATTACTTTACTGTATTGCTGGGGTCTGTTTTATATAAAACTTAAATACTTTTTCACTCAGTATTTTCTTTGTTTCAGTAGACATACAGAAAGTTGTATGATCATTTTCAAGAGGAGCCCCAGTGTGCACCTTTAACAGTAAAAGAAATGACATCTATGGGAATGAGAGTGACCGGTGCTACTGGTCAAGCCAAGCTAAAGGTGAGTGTTTTGTATGAAAAATTACACACTTGTAATGCATTTATTGCCATGGCCACCATGCTAAGAAACAGCCTTAAGGGTATATCTGCCCCCCCAACCTCAGTTACACACATCAGCCAGGAAATTATAGTACTCTCTTACAGTACTTCCTTTGCAAACATCTCCACAAAATATCTTACATTTTAAAAGCACTCTAATGTCGCCACAGACAGTAACAATTCTCCCTACCAGTTAAGTTTCAGCTCCTCCAATTCAAACTGAACCTCCTGTCTTATCACACCTCCTAGCCAGAGTCATAATAGCCTGCACTGAGTTAAAAATTGCTGGGGCAATTTTTAACTTATCTTGGAAATTTTGATAATTCAGCTACAAAAAATGCTGTTATATGATTCAAAACATGCCCTTACATGAATTAAAAGGAAGGGAGTATTTTTTTATTCAAATTGAGGGGCCTTCATTTGCCCTTTCATTTCATCAGAGACAACTGTGTGTTTCAAACCTCAAAACATTGATCCTAAGGCATGTGAAAGCAAAGTCATATAATACTGGAATGGAGTTCGTTTGAGTGTCAGATATATGATTCTAAATGAAGATTGATTCTTTTCTCTATTGCTACTCTTGACATCATAGAAGCACATACCACGGTTGTACCTAGACCAATGTTAGGGGTGGGCTTCTTGAAGCCCAAACAGAGCTAGCTAGTGAAACACTGAGTGGTTGAAAAGAGAGGTGTATATTTTGATTTGTTGGTCCTGCTTTGGGGTGTTACATCAACAAAACTGGAAAAATACCACCAAAAGTTCATTTTCCTTCTAAGTTCCTCTAAAGCCAGTTGAAACCATTTTTACTATGGTTGGTGGCAAGGGTCAAATTACAGCGCCAGGTGCTGTTTGGTGCTCTTTTCCTACCAAACGGTGCCCTTTGACCCTTAAAAGAATGATACCAGGCACCACTTTTATACCAAAAGAAGTGCCCATCATCCTTGAAGTCCCTTATATGCATACATCATTGTAGCTAGTTACTGTCTCCTGGTAAACAAAAAGTGTCTCCTGGTTGCACCAAAAAACCAGGGAACCAGGAGATACTTTTTGACTGGAAGTGTCTCCTGGTTCAGCTTACCTTAATTTCACCCTTGGTTGGTGGTGAAGTTAGTACTGGTTGGTGCCAGGCTCAATGACCATTACTCCTGAGTGCTTAAGTTCATTCCTGGGTGGTACTGCCCAGTGCTGCCCACCTTAGCTTCAACCCTGTCACACAGTGCAGTGTTCTTCACTATCTATTTTGTCCAGCCGCGCCGCCCAGACAAAATTTGAAGAGCGTGTGTCAGGGCCCTGTCTTAATGTTGCCGCCCACACAAAAACCATGGTCGCCCGGACAAAAAATATTACTCTCAGTTTTTTTGGTAACGTTTGAATTGTTCAATTCAAAATTGAGCACCAAATGTAACACCATTTTGCATCTAGCCCACCTTATGTAAGCAAAATTTTTCGAAAGGGGGAGGGGACACCCTCCCCTTAGACCCTTCCCCAAATACGGAGATTGATGTCATCTGCCAGATCAAAGACAAGCCCTCGGACAAAATTTGGACCTGTGGAGAACACTGCAGTGGGTATTAGTTAGGTTTTAGTTTTTTCTTTGTAAGTTTACGTCCTCAGTCTGGACTTGTCTTTGAATCTCTCTGCTCTCAGCAAAGGCAGGAAAAGAGTCAAAGAATGTTTTATTGATTCAAATTTAGTGGAAAAGTATATTGAAATTTATAATTTGATAAAAATCTACCAAGGATTTTCACCTCAGCAGGCAAAATGTGCAGTCAGGATTCCATTCAGGATGAAATTCTTATGATAGAGAGTTATGATTCTGTGTAGTAATGATTATGAAGATTGATATTTAAAGCTCGTTTTGCTGTAAAGAATATAGACTGTTGCTCAATCAATTAAATGTTGAATTAATATTCTTATCTCTTTGAATATGATTGTAATTACTGGCCTGATAAAATGAGCAAGTATTCAGTCTTTGACAAGATGTAAGAAGAATCAATTGTAAATTGATATAAATGTAATCAGTTCCTTTCAAGATACAGGGACAAAATCAATTAAAATTTGACAACATGAGCCCATTCATGACTTTAACTAGTCCAATAAATTTTTCCAATTTGTCTGCCAAAATTTCCTGATTTCTAAAGTTGGCTTGTGCAGTTTACTTGAAAGAAATTCTTTTATCACCCAAAGAAGTTTTGTAACACCCAAGTATTTGATTTCATTATGAGTGACTACACTTTGGGATGGCACAGGTCAGTGAAATGTGAAAAGTGCATAGTCTAGCTTCCATCACACATAGTAGTGTACACAGCACAACATGGCCTTGCACAATTTACAATTTAACTTCATTGCTGCCTAGGCCTTTCTCTGGGAGGTACGAAAGACATTCTGTTTTAAATTGGAGTAGATGCTAGGTATCAACTTAGTTTGAGGAAGTTTTAAATCTCTGGAAAGAGGAAACTGGATCTTGCAGAACTTCTACAGTTGTCTAAAGTTGAATTTGTAACAGGTTTCATTAAACAGTTCAAATTTTGTTCTATTTTCATAAAGAAATTTATCCATTAAATTAAAATTTTAAACCTATCTCATTACCTTGAAATGTACTAACAGTAATGTCCCTCAAATGTGTGAGAGGTCACCCTGCTTTGATTGTCATAAAGTGGTGGCAATTTCAAGTTACACCTCCAGATGTAAGCCAGTCTGATTGGCTAACATAATGTGCAGATCAGCGAGATAAGGCCATCTGTTGAACAGCAGTGGGGAAACACCCTCAAAATCTATTAAATGAGAGTGCATTCTTCATTTTTTAAAGGTCAGCAAGTTAACTTTCAGTGTCTGTGGTAGAAACAAATTGACATTTGGCAATAAAACTGTTATGTGGGAGGTGCTGAGACAATATTTTATTAGGAAGAAACTAATGGTAAAGTTTCTTGGGAGATCACTGAATGGGTTAGGATGAGGAAATTGGCTCTTTATAATATGGTAGTGAGATAATGGGAGGAAATTGGCCATTAAAATATTGGTAGGTGATTGCTTTGCCATCAGCATATAATTTGAATAATGTAAATCTTACTTGGACAACAGAATGATTTTAAAATTATTAACTGGTGTTTCAGAAATGACACTTATTGACTGCCTTTATTCCCTGTGTTGCTTGAATATTTTTTTATTTGATGAACATAAGTTTCTCCTTTCTAAAGTTTTTCTAAGTTTTTGCTTTCTTCTTTTTCCCCAACAGGTATTAAG